>JACEGR010002184.1:0-5000 GCA_014170235.1 Listronotus bonariensis | reverse complement strand
CGAAAGAGCGACGCATTTCGCTGCATTCAGACTCATGCCCCTTTTTTCAAAGAAGGCATTAGCCTTCCTGAGGAGACGCTGGGCACCCTCCTTGGAGTCCGAGGCAAGGATGAGGTCATCAGCGTAGCCTAGAATACTCATCCTCACACCGTCCCCCACGGGGATCCCAACTCCCTCTTCTTCAAGTTCACAGATTAGTTCATCCATCACTAAATTAAAAACAAGCGGCGAGAGAGGATCGCCTTGTTTTACACCTCTTTTACTTCGATGGGATCGGTCGCCTTCCCGCTTGCTAGATGGATTTTTGTGGTGCAACCCTGGTATTGATCGACTAAAAGGTTTTCGATCATATTGCCGACGCCAAACCTCCTTAGTGCCCTCTTCACCGAGTCATGCGACACGGTATCGAAAGCCTTCCGGAGGTCCAGCGCCAACAGATGATATGGGAGACGTTTTTCCCTTCTTTCCTTAATTATCCCCTGTAGGGTCAGGTTATTGGCAACCACCCCGTCTACTTTCCGAAAGCCTCGCTGGTTAGGGTGCAAATTCACCGAGCTCAGCCTCCGGAAAAGTATTTTATTCAGCAGCCGTAAATACGGACTCGATATTGTTATTGGTCTCAGGTTTGAGACAATGCTCAGATCCCCCCTTGGGGATTAGAATCGTCCTGCTGCTCTTCCACTCGGCCGGGACCGTGCCGAAGAGCAGCACAACGTTCAAAAGAATGGTGAGCTTTCTTGCGGGAACCCCCGCAGGTCTGATGGCCTAGTGCAATCGGGACCAGCCGCGTTTGATTTCATGCACCTTAAAGTTTCAACCAACTCATTCTCTGAGACTGGTCTGTTAAATATAGCGGTATCGTTGGCCTTGTAATCGTTTATGGGTTCTGCATCCACCACTGAGGGGGACCCAAACACTCCGCCATACTCCCTGGCGACTTCTCCAATTTCCGGTTCTTCCCCAGGGTCTGCTCCCAGGGGACATCCCCAACAATGTGCTGAGCCACCTTGGCTGGGTCTTGACTATATAGCTGCTGAACTTTTTTAAGAAGGAGGCCACGCTTAGAGAACCGGTTTTGTGTTTGAGGTTCGACCGTATTGTTCTCCGTCACGCGCCTCCGCGTTCTACGATTATTGCCCTTCTGATCGTTATTATGACGACCACCCTTCTTTGGGGGTGTCAGCTTTTGTGCATATCGAGAGAGTGCTACTCGAGTTTGTTCTCTCCTTGTGAGCCTTAAATTTGTTTGTGCTAAGTTCAGCAGTCTAATGTCATCCTCATCATGCTCGAGGGCAGGATTATTCGCATAAAGTCGGAGATATTCCCTGAGTTCACCCCTGGCTCTGTCCCCTTCCACCGGATCTATCGCACCCGGGAGCAGCACTGAGCCATTTAGAGTTCCATCAATCTCGAGGTTGGCGACCTCCTCCACCAAAGTTATGTTATTATTATCAGCTACTGGATCGGCCGGACCCGGCACCTCTTCAGGAGGTACCCCGAATCCGATTTCGTCAATGAGATCCACTCTTTGTTGAGTGTTTAGGTGAGCCAAAAAATCTGTATACTCTTTTTTGTTCTGTAATATTTGATTGTACCCAGACGAACCTCCGGGAACAATTCACTTAGATGTTTATTGATAAACCGTCCTTCGTAGGACGCTTCTGCGCGAGCCATACGCATGAGTATACTTTCCTCCTGTGCTGGCGCATCAGCAGCGCCCGGAGCTTGAAGAGGTTCGTAACGATCTTCTAACGAGGCGTTAAACTCAACTGGGTGCGCCAGCCGCATGTGCTGACGCATACCCAAAAAGCTGCCAAAAGTTCGTTGGCAGACAGGACACAGTCTGTCGTTATCCGCATCGCGAGGACCGCGACACCGGCCACGGGAAATGTGGGTTCGCATTTGCAATGAACTTAGAAAATATAGAATATAAAGGTCAGTACAGTGAAACTAAAACAAACTTCGTAAACTGACATAAGTAAGTTATGTGTATTATTTCTCTCCACCTTTTTCTACGGCTGTAGTTAATCGTTCTAATAGATCTAAGTATCGGTCTTGCCTTTGTAACCTCTCTTGGTGGCGCCGTTCCGCAGTATTTTCAATTTTTCTTCTTTTCCTCATGAAAGATGAATTATACAGGGTGAGGATTTTAAAGTGTTACAATGCGATATCACTAAAATGTGTTGCACGATTTTAACAAAAGTTGGTATGGGTAACAAGTAGCAAGGGGGACATACTCTGACGTAGTACTTAAATTTTTACCCCCTCCAGTTTTTGACGGGTGGGGGGTAACTTCAGAATTTTAAATAGAAAGGTGTAGTTTTTCTATGAAATTTTAATCAGCATAAAAAACTACATAAGTGTACAAAAAATTACTTCATTTGCTTTACTGGTTGCCTAGTAACGAATTTTTAAGGAAATAATAAACGAAACAATAAATTAATTAGAATATTTAAAATTAACGCTGGTTATGCTTCAAAAGGTGTTGAAAGTGGCCTCCGTTGACTTCTAAACATTTCAAAATTCTTTTTTGACAGGAGTTGCGCACACGATTTAACATGTTGGCAGTTACTAATGTACAAGCTTGTCGAATACGGTTTTTCATGTTTTCTGGTGTGGTTGGTGCTGTAGCCATAACTTTTTGTTTTATAAATCCCCATAGAAAGAAATCTAAGGGGTCAGATCAGGAGATCTAGCAGGCCAGTTTACAGGACCACCTCGCCCATTCCACCTGTCTCCAAATATGTAATTCAGAGAATCTCGTACTTGCCGCGCAAAGTGTGGTGGAGCACCATCTTGCTGAAACCACACTTCTTCTTGCCTAATTCCATTGTCATTTAGAAGCTGCGGCAAATTGTTATTTAAAAAGTTATTGTACATTTCCCCATTTAGTGAGCCATCAAAAAATGTGGGCCAATTACTTTGTCTGCAACAATACCACACCAGGTATTCACTGACCAAGGATGCTGATTTGGCACCATCCTAATCCAGTGTGGATTTTCAGCTGCCCAATAGTGCATATTGTGTCTTTTGACCTTAAATTAAAAGCAGAAAATTAATGCGAATTGCAATACCAAATGCAAAAATATCCTAGTGGCAAATAAATAGTTACCTGACCACAATTAGTAAACGTAGCTTCATCAGAAAAAATCACTTGTATTAAAAAGCATGATTTTCTTGAATCTTCATCCTTAACCAGGTACAAAATGTTACTCGATTTTGAAAATCCTCGCCGTACAGTTCTTGGTGAAGACTAACGTGATAAGGGTGAAAATTGTAGGAATGTAAAATAGTTAGTACTGATTTTTGACACATTCCCGAATCTTGAGCAAGTTCTCTGGAACCAACGTGGGGATTTAAATTAATGGCGCCCAAAATTCTAACGGCCATGTCTTCACTGGTTTTAGTTCGTCGCCGAATTCTCTTTTGGCACGAAGGTTTCCAGTATTGCGAGCTCGGTCTTCCAGCCTCTTAAATGCCATGTGGGATTTAGGAATAGCAGGAAACCTGACAGCCCACAATTGTGCAGCTTCCCGGTAATTCTTCCTACATTCACCCAAAATTAATAACATATTGATCTCAATGTCGTAGTTTTGCTCCATATCTGAAGAGATCTGAAGAAAGACTAGAGATATTTTTGACACAAATGTCACTACTTGACAGAGTAGGTCGTAACCTAAGTAACTACCAAATGCAACAATTTTCTGCTTACATACATAATTTTTGACGAAGAATAAACTAAAATTTTTAAAATAAAAGTTGATTATTGATAAGTATGCAACCCGTAAAGCAAATGAAGTAATTTTTGTACACTTATGTAGTTTTTATGCTGATTAAAATTTCATAGAAAAAACTACACATTTCTATTTAAAATTCTGAAGTTACCCCCCACCCGTCAAAAACTGGAGGTGGTAAAAATTTAAGTACTACGTCAGAGTATGTCCCCCTTGCTACTTGTTACCCATACCAACTTTTGTTAAAATCGTGCAACACATTTTAGAGATATCGCATTGTAACACTTTAAAATCCTCACCCTGTATAAAGGCGATTTAGAATCCTCACCTTCAGCTCCTTCACTCATCCCATCACTAACTGTTTCTCCTAAAAAAATGATTTTTGGGGAATAATGATATAAATTATAAAAGTAGTTTCACCATGCAAAAATTATCTATAATACATTTTTTCAGTAATTGATAAACACTCTAAAATTAATCCATATTAACCTACCACTTATTGGAAGTGTACTGTTTGAGCTTGAGCTCTCGTTTAATGAAAGACCAGTTTTGCTCGAACAAGTTACTTTGGCTGTAATTTCAGGTTTTGAAAACAGAATCTCGTTTAATAAATTATAATATTCCAAGCTCTTAGGGCTATTGCCTGATTTGTTATTATGGTTTTTTATTTGTTTGTACATATTTTTTAAACCCTTGAATTTTGTATCACATTGCTGGGCATTTATAGAACGATTACATTTTTCACTAATTTCTTTAGCAATTTTCATCCATATATGTTTTTTAATGCCTGTTTCAAAGGCCTGATCATATTTTTGCACAGACTTATTAAGAGCCTTATTGCCTGATCGGTCCATACTTTGCTTTCTAGAATCAGATTGAAGGTATTACATATTTATTTACCTGGTAATATTTTCATCACTTACCTATGGTGCCTAATTTCCCTTCAGTAATACCCTCAGTATTCTCACTACAAGCTTTTTCCTGGAAGGTCGGTAAATCATTAGTAATGTTCTCAGTAAAGTCCTCTTGTTCTTGTTGCTGCTCTAGCAACCTAGTAGCAAGACATATATCTAAAAAAGTATTCATCATTTGTGAAAGAAACTAATAAAGTTTGATTTCTGTTTTTCAAGTAAAGAAAATTTGCCAAGATTTAAATATTTTTACTTACTATTATGTATAACAATCTTGTCGTACTCTTCATCGGTTACTTTTATTTTAAAAGTTTTTTGTTTTTCAGAGTCGTATAATTCAACTTCTTTCATTTTT
>JACEGR010002183.1:0-137566 GCA_014170235.1 Listronotus bonariensis | reverse complement strand
GAAAAGCAGGGAAGAAAAAATAAAATGTATAATAAATGCTTTGTTTTTCATTAAATAAAATTTAATATGCCGGGTGTCCACGAATTTATTAGACAAGCCATAAGTCCTAGAGTTCTGGATATATTAAAATGAGAGTTATATAGGTAAATGGTTTGAGCAGAGGAGAGAGTTTACGCATTTTTTTTCACTCTCCAGTCACACCCTGTAATATTTTTGGATTCTTGGAGACAATTCAGTCAGAATGTAACAAGGCGCCGCGATCCTCTACAGCGACGCGCCGATACACTATGGGATAGAAATCCATTATTTTGGCCAAAAGCAACTTTGAAATTTTAATGGCTCATGCTGTGTATTTCAAAGTAGATTCTCCAAACTACATGTACGTAAAATTATATAAAAGGATATGACGATTTAAATTGGGGTAATAAGAAACTTGAAAATATATTTTAAGTAAATATAAATAAACAACATTTAATATACTTAGTTTATTATTAGCCTTGTTTACTAAAAAAATAAAAGAGTTTAAATAATAAGAGATATTGTTGTGTTTCCGATGCAGTCTCGCGATGTCTCGCTTCTTTTGTCAAAGATTTTTTTACCTTTTTCTTCATCAGTTTTTGCCTTCCTACTTTTTTGCTACTTCTGAGTGTAAGGACAGATACAAGATTTTTTTATAATTTAGAAGGTTTTCCATTTTAAAATTTAATATGTTTTGTCCTACACTGTATATCCTAAAAGATAAAAGCATTCTGATGAAAGATATGGATTCGACAGAATCTACGCAACAAAACAGGGTTTTTATTTATTTTATACGTTAAAAAATAAAAAAGTTGGGAAGATGTATCTCTATTACGTTTCTAAGAATAATTTAAAATTATTTTTTAGATTTGGATGGTCATATTTCCGAAACTAATTAAGATAGACACAAGCATTTTAAAAGATTTTGGTGGTGATATAATATTCAGGGTATTCCATTTAAAAAAATCATACCTATTGTCGTACCCTGTATATCATATGAGATAATAATCATCAGATTACTGATTAGAATACTACCGAATTAACCAAACAAGCTGACATTTTAGTTTATTTTGTACAATAAAAAATAATAATGTTAAGAGGGTGTAAATTTATAATAACATATAATAAGTTTTAGGTTCCCAAAAAGCATTTGTAATAATTTACAATATTTTTTCCAGTAAAAAGCACCTCATTTTAAGTTAGATTGGTAAGTTTCAGAATTTTGACCAAAAAATTAATTTCTATCCCATAGTGCGATGACCAGCTGCATCAACCGGCATATCATAAAAGAAATATAGCAAAGGCGGCCGCGAAGACAAGCATGCCGATTTATTTGCTTTAAACTTTTTTGTGATTTTTTTTTCTTATCAAAGAGCACCGAATTTACATTTTTAAACTGTTCCTTCTATAAGGACCTTTTTTCCTGGTCTTCAATTATGTTCTGCTACATGAACTAACTTTTTCTTGCTCTACCTCCAAATTCTTTTCTGCGTACGATCCTGACTTCAATATTTAACTGGTAGATGGCATCCCCTGACCTAACTGCAATTAAAGGTAAAGGATGAGTAGTACAATTCTAAAACAAAAAGGCATTGATTTTAACTGTTTATTGAACAAAAAATTAAATAAATAAATACATAAACAATAAGAACAAAAAATTTTACTAATTAAACTAAATGTATCACTGTATTTGTATGCCCATAAAATTACATATATTATAATACTTTCTTCTTGTCTTCGGATTCTCTAAACATCCGTATAAATCGTTTAATTTCAGACAGTCTCCTTTGGAAAGAGCTTTTCTTTGACCGATTTTAGTGGGATGTTTCATTTTGGTGGTTATCGTGGGTATTCCTTTACTTTTACTGAAAAAGCCTTTTCCGTAGTGCATGATAGAGTCGTAATCGTACTCGAAACTGTACGTGGTGTTTTCTAGGCTTTGTTTGTCAAAGTTTGATTTGAAACCTAAAATTAAATTCAAAAGATTATAGGTTTGTTTCAGCAGAATGTTGGAAACATGTTAGCAACAATAGTAAAACGCAAAGTCGGTCTATATAGGGTCGCGACATTCGGCCATATTGCTTTGACGTGTTATGACGTCACATCTCCCATTTTTCGGCCATGTTGTTCAGTGCCGGAGATATACAGTTTATTGTATTAGTAGAACAACCGTTGGTATTTTCTAGAAAATGGGAGCAACTCCGATTTTGACGAAATTTGGTATACGGGGGTTTTGGGGCGCTGATCACGAATCTGAAAGAATTATTTGGCGGAAACGTTTCGTTCTCGAGATATCCATCATCAAAGTTGATATTTGAACTAACCTTATTTTCACTATATTCCCCCTTCTTTTTGCACACAATTCTTGATTTAAAGCTAAAGTGTCACACAATATTTGATTTTCACCTTTTAAAACCCCGTTTTTCTACGTTTTTACATTATTTTTGAATTAAATTGCGTGGCTTTTCTTTGATAATCCGGCAACCATACATACACATAGGGCTTCATGGCAAACTGGGATTAAAATGATTCAAAGTATAGCTATGCAGTTTAATGCAAAAATAATAAAAGCCTAATACTAACGTACCGTGGGTGACTCAAGCGAGGTAAGAGGGGTTTGTTGACACGGGACTTAAATACTTGAAGATTTGGGGGAAGGAAGAAGGGCCTCCGCGGGCAGCAAGGTTCCACAGCCTAGAAACTCTAGGGATAAAAGAACGAACAAAGTGGGAAGTTCGGGGCCTGTTCCAGTTGGACCGTATAGGGATGCATGCTCGCGGATTACGAGTTTCTCTGTTGTGGGAACCGTAAGTGGAGGAACTATACTGGACAATTCTTCAGAGCAGAAGCCATGGAAGTACCTATAAAAAAGCGATAAATCCCCCACAGCCCGACGATGTGCAAGAGGAAGCCTTTCTGTAAGTGAAGGATCATTAATGAGACGAATAGCTCTTCTTTGAATAGAATCAAGAATGCTTAGGGTTGTGGGGGACGCCATACCCTAGATATGAGAACAATATTCCAAGGGAGGTCGGATTTGGGACACATATAAAGTGTATAAATTAGAAGGGGAAAAATACTTTTTGGCTCGAAGAGAAATCCAAGCTTTTTTGAAGCTGACGTGGCTATAGATACAATGTGTTTATGCCAGTTAAGGTTACTTTCAAATGTGACGCCCACAAGATTAAAGGTGTCTTTGCTCTGTAAAACTTGGCCGCTCATAGGGGTAGAGGGATGAGTCTTTGAATAATTTTAACCAACTTTAGCTGTCGTTTCTTTGAAACTTGCACGTATTGGAAACATGACAATGCAATAATCTGCAAACAGTATCCGTTGTCTTTTTTGGATCGCCAGGAAAAAAATTCCATTATATTATAAAAACAACACCTAGGTTGCCATCTGTTGGCAACATTTCAAACTTTTGCTATTAAATGAAGAAGAAATTTTTTGAGTGGGTTTGCAATATGATTGGCAGCGGTCCAGAAACATTGCCCTGCGATGTGCCATCTGTTGGCAAAATTTCAAACTTTTGCTACTTAATGAAGAAGAAATTTTTTTAGTGAGTTGCAATCTGTTTGGAAAAATTTTAAAATTTGCCACTCTTGTTCATTAAAAAAAATTTTTCGCCATTTTGTCAAAAGTAGCAGAAACTAAAAAATGAAAAATAATTAATAGTTTAAAAAAACTAAAAAAACACGCTTTTATATGCAACCGAACTAAAAATTAGAAAATAATTTTTCATTAAAAAAAAATATTGTCATTTCATAGTAAAAAGCGTGGGGTGATAAATATATTAAATGTTATAATTATATATATTTGCAAATATCTATGACTATCAATCTGGCTGGCTATGTAACGGAATCTTTGAGCCTAATTTTAACCAACTTCCAGCTATTCGATTTCTTTGAAACTTTGCACACGTATTAAGGAAACATGACAATGCAATAATCTGCAAACAGTATCCCGTTATCTTTTTTGGATCGCCAGGAAAAAAATTCCATTATATTATAAAAACAACACCTAGGTTTGCCATCTGTTGGCAACATTTCCAAACTTTGCTATTAAATGAAGAAGAAATTTTTTAAGTGGGTTGCAATATATTGGCAACGGTCCAAACATATTGCTTACCTGGGTTTGCCATCTGTTGGCAAAATTTCAAACTTTGCTACTTAATGAAGAAGGAAATTTTTAGTTGAGTTTTGCAATCTGTTGGAAAAATTTTAAAATTTTGCCACTCTTGTTCATTAAAAAATTTTTCGCCATTTTATCAAGAGTAGCAGAAACTAAAAAATGAAAAATAATTAATAGTTTAAAAAAAATAAAACACGCTTTTATATGCAACGAACTAAAATTAGAAAATAATTTTTCATTAAAAAAATATTGTCATTTCATAGTAAAAGCGTGGGGTGATAAATATATTAAATGTTATAATTATTATATTTGCAAATATCTATGATGAAAAGTTATGACAAAATAGTAAAATGCACCCACGCTTTTTACTATGAAATGACAATATTTTTTAATGAAAATTATTTTCTAATTTTTAGTTCGGTTGCATATAAAAGCGTGTTTTAGTTTTTAAACTTGCCTAATCTGAAATAAAAAGTAATTTGTAGTAAATGTCAAACACATTCACATTAAAAATAAGCTGAATTTATACAGACAAATAAATAACAAAAAAATGAAATAAGAATAGAGACATTTTGCACCCCTTTATTTGCAATTCCGTTGTGGTTAACGTTGATTCTGAGACTGCGCAGTAACGCAAACATGATTCGTTATCGTTATTAACCATACCGGACTCCTTTAGTTACGGATGAATACCGAAGAGCTCATCGTTATCGTTTTCGTTATTGTTAAACTGCGTGGTTGCCGGATTGTAGAAATTTTAATATCAATTATTTAAAAGGTTAAAATTTTAATGCCGTATTATTTAAAATATCATTTATACATGAGGCTCTAATTAGCGAAAAATCTATAGCAGTAATAAAAATCAAATAGTGTTTAGAAATTAAAACGGACTTGCACTTTTACGGATATTCTAAATCAGTAATTAATTTAGATGTTACAATCTGGCACACTTGCTTTTTATTCTACTACCAAACCTAACCTTACTTTTTGTGTTTTGCTTATACTGTATTGTTTGCATCTACTTTAAAAAACAGAAATCAACAGAAGTGTTTGCATATATTTAAATATCAATTTATATCTTATGAAGAATAAAAAAGTAAATACTGATTTTTCGTTAACTTTAAAATCGGTGAACCACAGGCAAAAGCGAAGGTTATTATGTCGAGCGCAGACGCAAGATAAATTTCTTAAAAGAGGCTGCAAAATCTCTGTCTAAAACTGCTATTTGAATTTACCACAGCATTGCCAACACTCTTTAATGGCAAGGCATTGGCAAAAAGGTATCAAAAAGACGCGAAAGTGGGCAATTGGCCGTTATTAGGCCACGTGTTGCAGATAAAGTGATGGCATCCGTCATTTAATAAGTTATTGGCAAAAATGCGTTTAAGATGATGGCATCCATCATTAATAAGTTATTGGCAAAAAGATAAACAAAAAGACACGAAAGTGGGCAAATGCAGATACTCCCCAAGCAGCAAGCTGACGTCTTGTGGGCGAGAATTGTCCTGCCACTTTAAGCTAAATAGTGAATTATTTCTATTTTGAAAGTAAACAATAGGAAAAAACCTTACTGCATGCACATTTCCTAGCACATGCTAGAAGTACCATCTCTCGGAGCACTACAATACATTGCTTGGAGATGCTAGATTTTACACTAACCAATAGAGATATTTCTTTCAAAGCTAAGGTGGGATCCCCACCTACCGCGAGACCGCACTCCTCCAGTGTATTTTGCATCTGATGAGTTGCGGTTTGAACGATAAAAAGCAAGAAATTATTGCAGAAGCATGGAGTGGTTTATTGTCACAAATTTTACCTATCTATCAGTATGTCAAAAAAACTATATAATATTTTTATTAACACGTCTTTAAAACTTTTAAGACAGGGTTTTAGCTCTAAAATGTTTACAAGCTCCTAACAGGTCCTACTTGAATATCTTGCCAGCTCTACGACTGGCCATCGCCAGTAGTCCACACAACTTTTACTTATTAGGTAGTGGGCACATTTAGTCATGTCTATTAAAAAACTCTTTTCTTTAAAAAAAAACATACAAAACGGTAGAAACCACGTAGAGAAACAAATGCATCAAGGCAGGTCTGCCTTCTGGTCAGAAATTAACATCCCACAGCTGAATTTTACACCATCATTTTGAAGTACTTTTATTCGCTCAAATACATAATAAACATTTTTGTTTGACCTAATTTTTATTTGCATGATTTTTAACAATAAAATGTTATGAAAAGACCATTTCCTTTAAATTATGTAAAACACATAAAATAATGTTGTTTCGCTGCCATTATAAATAAAACACAGATCAAAAAAATTGCTTTTAATATTTAGTTAAATACCAATGTTAATAATATGGTTTAAAAGTATGAATATGCGTTGAAAGGTTTGCAACTTCAAAAATCCAATGTTGTATCGCCTGCAACAAAACGCGTGCTTTATTTAATCCAGGAGTTGGTATGCCGCCATTTTTGTATGCTTGCGGAAAAACAATTCGCCTGCATGTAAAGTTTGTTTGGCAATTAAGTGTTTATTTAGGGTTGACTTTTCATGCCGTCTAAGATGTTGGCGTAATATTGCCGCCGATTCGCCAATGCTTTACCACCGCTCTACCGTCAATGCCAATATGAAAAAATGCTACGTTGCCGACAACGATAGCGTGTTTGCCACAAGTTGCCGGACGCGCGTCCCAAAAAATCAAACTCTGACATCGAGTCGCATGCCAAGCCAGATGAGGCAGTTTTTAATACATACGGTCAATTTGCGCGCGAGCTTTGGTTTTTTTTACAAATGTGACAGTTTTGCATGACCATGTACACCCCGGTTAAAAAAAATCCCAGGTGTAATAGAATGTTGTTACGCCACAAACCTTACCATATAAAGGACTAATAGTATACGGTACTATTCCATTTGTCCATAGCTTATCAGGGAAGGTATCCCACCGGACTCCTACTCTCCAATAGTTGTACAGATCGTTATTAAGGGCCATATCTCCTTGGAACAAACCAGGTGACATTTCTGGATCAATTTCAGCGTCTGTGATGTCAGAAGTGATGTTGGTCATTTCAACTGAAAAAAGTACTTTTAGTAAAAGTACTCTAGATACTTCAAAAAAGTTTAAAATGCATCATTGGGAATGTAAAGAGTGTTTAAAGTGGAGTCGTCACTACTGCCAACTTTCTTACCAGAATATACAGGGTGTTTCAAAAAGCGATCACGAAACTTAAGGGGGTGATTCTACTTGACAAAATAAAGGAAGAGCTTCTTATTATTTTTTTCAAAATGTCATTCGTTTTCGAGTTACAAGCCGTCAAAGTTCAATTTTTATTTTGATTTTTTGCCATATTGCATTTATTTTT
Source organism: Listronotus bonariensis (assembly GCA_014170235.1). NCBI lineage: Eukaryota > Metazoa > Arthropoda > Insecta > Coleoptera > Curculionidae > Listronotus > Listronotus bonariensis. The sequence goes on along the minus strand of JACEGR010002183.1, from coordinate 130,052 downwards.
AACCAATCCAGTTGATTTTTGGCACATAAATCGAGCTTTGCAGATTCTAAAATTTTAAGACAAAAGTACTTTTTTAAATACCGCCAGAGGGCACTTTACCTAAAACTTAAAATTTATTTACATCATAACTTTCTTTTTTGACAGATATAGCAAAGCTGGGGGCGACATTTTATAGACAATCAAAAACTTAAAAAATTAGGTACTCTTTATTAAAGTCGATAAACCTCACCGTTTCGGCACCAAGAGACATCAAAGTTTTCATCAGTTTCAATCAAATTACCTACATACATACAGGGTGTCCAGTAACTCAGACAAAGAAAATAAGAAAAAACTTTTTTTTAATTTTTAACACACCGTAGTTCAAAAACTAAGACGTTTAGGACATATGTTTATATAAAGTTTTTTTCTTATTTTCTTTTGTAGAATCGTTTGGTTAAGTTTGTCGGTTGAGTTACTGGACACCCTGTATGTATGTAGGTAATTTGATTGAAATTGATAAAAACTTTGATGTCTATTGGTGCCTAAACGGTGAGGTTTATCGACTTTAATAAAGAGTACCTAATTTTTTAAGTTTTTGATTGTCTATAAAATGGCGCCCCCAGCTTTGCGATATCTGTCAAAATAAAAAGTTATGATGTAAATAAATTTTAAGTTTTGGGTAAAGTGCCCTCTGGCGGTATTTAAAAAAGTACTTTTGTCTTAAAATTTTAGAATCTGCAAAGCTCGATTTGTGTGCCAAAATATCAACTGGATTGGTTAAAAAATAAATGCAATATGGCGAAACAACCAAAATAAAAATTGAACTTTGACTGCTTGTAACTCGAAAACGAATGACATTTTGAAAAATTTATATGAAGCTCTACCCTTATTTTGTCAAGTAGAAAAGTTCTGGTTATGTAGATTCCATGAGTTTGTCTCAATAAATGCAGCATTTTCTCGTTATTGTTGAATCTATCAAATTTTTCTTTTAACTTAACTAAAGTCGGCCCACTCTAGTTTCAATTAAAAACGGAAATTTTTTCTTGCACATGAATATTAAAAAAAATGTTTTCCGCTTTCAATTCGGGATAATCTTTAAAACTTCTCTGTGCTTAAAGAAATATCCAATCATAATTGAATCTCTGGTAGTATTATAAGTGAAAATAGTTACCGTATATTAAACCGTTACTAAAAAATAAAGTGTTTTAACTAAATATAGACGTAGACCTATAAAAAAAAAAGGTTTTTTGTTACCATGATCAGGCAGAGGAGGGTGTATCACGTCTGGGACGTAAGGTAGAATATATCTTGCAATTGCGACTGGTTGACATAACCAAAAGAATAAAAAAATCGAAAATACTAATAAACTACGCGAGTTGGACATCTTCCGGCTAACTGACACGTTGAATATTAAACAGACCTTGACTTTACTCTTTCTTCTTGGTGATTGACGAGCCAAAAGATGATCTGCTTCAATACGAAGAATTAGAGAAAGAAAGATGGGTAATAGTTCGATATAGCGGTTTTCGCTATTATAAGAGATTTTAAAAAACTCTTTTTCAGGGCGCTTCTATAGGTCGATTTTGACACAAATCTGTGTGCGCGTTTTCCAAAATCCATTTCTTTAATTTATTATTAATAAAAACATATTACGGGACGGTGGAGTGAACAGGGGTGTTGGGTGGGGACGAAACAGTAGAAATCATACATTAAACGCCCAAAAACAGTATTTCACAGTACACACCGCACTTTCTGTTTACAAAAATGTCCAAAAAATTGTTTTAAAAAATTAAAAATAAATAATAGTTCAACAATCCCGCTATGACTGTCACTGCATAAAAATGTTTTGCGATGTTGCCAAATAAAGTGAGAAAGTGTCAATAGCTTAAAAAAATGGAAGATACAGGACAAAATTCATATGAAAAATTAAGTTATTCCTTCTTCCTATTATAATTTGTACAGAAAAAAGGAAAATACCTAAACATAAAGAAGGAGGCATTTTACAAAAAATACCATTGTTTCTCATGGAAATGGTGGATAATCCCCGAAATAGGCTTGGTGTTAATTCTTCATAAGAAGTTTGGCAACGCTGCTTCTATCAAGACTGTCATTTTCATAATGACGAACTTCATGTTATCAGCTGACCAAAATGAATGCGCCTATTTTCCTTCTTTAATTAATGGCGGACGAGATATCTCATATGTGTGGGACAGTTTTTCGAAAAATTTTATACTTTTTAAAATTAATTTATATTTGTCATGTGCCCCGAGTGCAGTGTATTAATGTTTTCTTGTGTTTGACGTTGGATTTATACTGTTTTGTCCCCACCCAGCACCCCTGTTCACTCCACCGTCCCGTAAATATGTTTTTATTAATAATAAATTATAGAAATGGATTTTGGAAAACGCGCACACAGATTTTTGTCATAAACGACCTATAGAAACGCCCTGAAAAAGAATTTTTCAAAAACTCTTATAATAGCAAAAACCGCTATATCGAACTATTACCGAAAGATGAAATGTGTCAGTTTAAGTTTTTTTTCATTATCTTAAATAAAATATTGTGACGTACTTGTAGCTACGCTGCTACCTCCTTGCAGCTACGCTACCATATGTGACGTATATTTTGAATACACAGGGCCACTTTACGTCACTGGGGCAAATGTACCATATGGAACTATCTTCTTGGGACCATGTGACCGGTGGACAAAAAACTATCTTGGCAATTTTAACTAAACTACGGGAACTAACTTAACTTCGTAATTTTGTACGGGCATACCCCCCACTAGGGGTAGCCCGTACGGGACTTAACTAAAACTTTAACTTTTAACTTTATACTTGACTTCACTTTTATTACCTTCTTATCTAATATTTTTCCAATTTCTTTCTCTCTCATTATTAGTACAATTTCGGTATATATACAAAGTTAAACTTAGTATTTTGGTGACTTAGCACGTTGTTGACCCTGAATAAAATAATATGACCTAGACTCTGTTATTGTTTGGTGACAAAAAAACCTTTGCACTATTTTCTTGATTATTTGTTTTAATTTTTTGGATGTGATTTCTTTAATGCCAAAATAATTAAATAAATATTAAAATTATTAAAACCCATATACCCCATATACAGGGTGTTCACAATATGAAACAATGTTGCAGCGGTTTTGAGGGTTCAACAATCTTCGATTATTAGAGCTAGAAAATGCATGAAATTAGAAGGAGCTCATGGCAAACGAACATAAAGTATTATCCAATGAAAACGCAATTAAGCAAAAGTTGCTTTTTCAAAAATGCTTCAATTTATTGGAATCAAACAAAAGTAAATTAAATTTCGCCAAGCGATGGTGGATATTAAATGTTTAACCCATTTTGCCCCCTGTTTCCTCAACGTTGTCCAAGCACTGAAACAAGCAGTTTTTGCGTTTCACTGCACCTTTTAGATAACGCGGTAGTGCCATCACGGACGGTATCTTTTAATGACTACTTCCTAAAAATGTCTTTCCGGCTGGGGATCGACCCCGGGCCTTCTGGGTTGAAGATCAAAGACACTGTTCACTGCGCTTCCGAAAAGACTAATTCGCTGGGCTACAATAGCGGCACTAGTCAAAAAATCATGTTCTGGTTAGTTCTGCGTTCTGCGATAGGTGGATTTTAAAGTTTTTATTGCTAAGGCAACCCCACGGAAAATGTTTAAGTTTTGTCTAAACAAAAATACGGTAATTTTCTTGAAAGTTGCAAAAACTTCATATTTTACGAAATTTGGTATACGTTTAAAAGTAAAAGCCATTTTGATGCATGTTGAAATCGCTAACATCTGATATGGTGTTTTGTATGTAAAATTTGTTTTTGTCTAATTTGTATTAAAGTAAGGTCAAATACATTGGCGTAACTAGCCATTGAACTTGGAGGGGGCCTAGGGATGGGGGGGCTGTTAACACCCTCAGAGGGGCCCGGACGCTGTGTGTCTATATGAACACATATACCATATAGACATACTTTCCTGAGGGGGCTGGCAACACCTGGGGGCTCCCCAGGCCCCGCCGTAGTTACGCCGGTGGTCACTTACTTACATGACTACAATTTTAATGTCATTAAAAAGTTGTTGCTTTTAAGAAGCTATCACACAGTCAAAAACCTTACTTAGAAATAAAACACTATATCCGATTTTAGCGATTTAGCCATGCATCAAATGGATTTCAGTTTTTAAACGAAATCGGTTTGTCGTATGAAAACATATTAAAAAATGAAATTAACCCCAAAGTAAATGGGTATTTTAAAAATGATATTGCTTCAAAAAGTCGTATTTTTTCTTCAAAAAATTCAATACAAATCCTGTTCGAACGCCACTGGTTATTTAAAAAAAAAACTTTTACAACAAAAAATGTAACGTAATGGCAAAAAAAGTGTTCCAAATTTTGTGGAATTATCTGGAGTGGTAGAAAAGTTATGTTAAAAGGGCATTTTTTCTTAAAACTTTAACACCCTGAATTTCGGAAACAAAGCATGTACACAAGGTTAGTTTATATTTATAAGGTTGCGACATATCCTCCACTTTTAGGCGGTTCGAGGTCGGGGACGCAAGGAAGGGCACTCCACGGAGAAAAGTTGGCAAGATTGGGTAAAATCAAAGCTAATGATCAATCCAGTGGCGTCTAGAATTTCGCATTTCATTTTGCATTGTTTTGAAAGTGATATTTGTTGAAAGATGTGATTCTAAATGTTTTTATTTAAAGTAAAAGAATTTACAACTTAGTAATAATTAAAAACTGTTGTGTAAGAGGTTGTTCTACTAATACAATAAACTGTATATCTCCGGCACTGAACAACATGGCCGAAAAATGGGAGATGTGACGTTATAACACGTCAAAGCAATATGGCCGAATGTCGCGGCCCTATATAGACCGACTTTGGTCAGTTTTCGTTCGTCCTCGGTCGAGTTAACATGTCCGAAGGGAGTTCTTGCTGGGCTCTCACGCAGTGTCGTGCATGGTGGATGTTGAAGAGGTGTTGGTTCCCCGAGGAAGATAGGAAACTCACGCTAAATTGAAGGCATCTTTCTTCTGGAACTAAGCGCTGTGAGCGAAGATTCCTATATGCTGATGGCTTTTCTGTTTGGTATTGAACACGAGGTATTTCCCAAATGGCGGAAATGGATGGGCGTGCCGCGGGAAGTGTCAGTTTTGACAGTGAAGGTTATACGCAACACCAGTAGCAGATCTTGGAATGACAGCTGACAATTTATGCATTGCATCGATTTGTTTATTTTAATAGCTACTTTTTATAAAAGAGTTTTCGGGGTGCACAGGCTCGATTATCCAGAGTTTCCCCGTACAAAGCCCTGGAAAGCAATAAGACTGGAAAGGGATGAGCTGGCAAATTGCCTCTGTAGCAGAGCCAAATAACAAAATCCAGAATCCAGACCGACTTTGGTTTGCACATAATTTTTTTGAAAAACTATTTTATTTTCTTGCATTTTATATATTATATATACGAAAAATACTAACTTAAAAATAACCCTGTATGAAAGCGGCGATTTTACCAAGCCTGTCAATTTTGACATGTTTCGGATGTCAGACTGAGCAATCGTGTCACTTTTTTGTAGGGCAAGTGTACTACAATGTTTTACATTGATTTTTTAAACATTATGCTAATAAATAATAGTTTAAAAATACTAAAAAACACGCTTTTATATGCAACCGAACTAAAAATTAGTTAGAAAATAATTTTTCATAACAAAGAGTTTGTATTACAGTAATAAAAGGTCAAACAATGAATCATAATTATATACCTCAAAATAAATAACAGAATAATTCACTTCAGAGTAAAAAGCGTGGGGTGCATTTTACTATTTTTTTTTCATAACTTTTCCCTCATAGATATTTACAAATGAAATAATTATAACATTTAATATATTAAGAACCCCACGCTTTTATTCTGAAGTGAATTATTCTGTTATTATCTTAAATTTTATTATAATTCAATTTTGAGGTATATAATTATGATTCATTGTTTGACCTTTTATTACTGTAATACAAACTCTTTGTAATGAAAAATAATTTTCTAATTTTTAGTTCGGTTGCATATAAAAGCGTGTATTTTTAATTTTTTAAAACTATTATTTATTTTTTAGTTCGATATATCAGTTAGTTTTCTGCGGACATGTGATATTGAAATGTTTCACGAACTATTTCGTAATCTAATCATTTCATTTAAAGCTTCACTGTTGCATGGGGTTTCAGAATGCAACTACTCCGAACAAGTTTCTGTCAGCATTATGCTGGAGAGTACGTCTGAAACTGCACGCATGCGCAGATCGCGCACTAGCTCTTCTCTGTTACTCTCCTACAGAAAATCTATAAAGGAATTTATTAATCCTGGCGATCCTAAACAGCATAACGGGATACTGTTTGCAGATTATTGCATTGTCATGGGTCCTTGATACGTGTGCAAAGTTTCAAAGAAATCGAATCGCTGGAAGTTGGTGAAAATTAAGCTCAAAGATTCCGTTACATACATACATACATACATACATACAACCCAAGCAATAAGCCTTATGGTTTTATGACAGTAACCCTTACCATTTTTGGCACAATTATTAAAAATTGCTTGTAACACACTGTGGTCAACTTGTCCGACAAAAAAGTGACGCGTTCGCCCAGTCCGACACCCGAAACTTTTGACATTGTCAGGCTGGGTTAAAGCGCCGCTTCCATATATGGTGGTATGAATATTCGTCGTAGACTCGTCAAAAGGAATCCCCTAAAAGGTTTTAAAAGTGTTCTTATTATAAAGTCCATTTCATTACTGCCTCAGGCACTATTATATTTTTTCTGCCAGTATTGCTGCGGAAAAGAATATATATTTTAATATTTACACCTATTCTTAGTTCAAAACGCTTGTTTTTGAGTTGTGCCATATTAGCAGCACATGAGCGAATTTTCAATTAGTGAAATTATGTTAAATTCCACTTATTGGTGCAGATAGTCCACTTCTCTTCTTGTAACACTTTTTAGAATCGCTTAATAATTTCGATTGACTATTAATGCCCCCGCCGTTCTATTTTCTATCGGCGGCATTCAACACTGCCAATTTTAATGCACCAACATGTCAATTAATATAATGATTAGTGTCATTTCAGTGAACACGTACACCGGAATATATTGTGTACGAACCTCTATTTTATTTTATTTATTACTTTGAAATTTATTTCTGTGTTATGTAAGTTAGTATCGTACTAATCGTACAGAGTGTGTAATTTATTAATAATTTTTATAATTATTTCGTTACCCGAAATGATCTTTCCCCCTCCCCTCCCCCACCCATCATTTACCGGGCCGCCGAGAGCCGTTATGGGCAGGGCTGTAATAACTGTTTGGGGCGCCCTAGGCTAGAATTTGCGGAGCGCCTATTTTCCACCAAAAAATTTTTGAAGAGGAAAAAAAGTCTTTTCCCCCGTAGCGCCTATTTGCCCATTTTGAGTACCAGGCGCCTTACTTCACCACCCAAAAATAACAAAAAAAAGGTAATTTCTTCCTTTTCGCGCCTATTTTATTCCAAAACACCTTATTCGCAGAGAAATTAGTCAGCAAAAATCCCCACCCGACCTAAACTTTTTAAAAACTCCCCTGTCTGGCGCCTATTTGTTCATGGCGCCCTAGGCTATAGCCTAGTCAGTCTAATGGTTAATACGGCACTGGTTATGGACCCCTTAATACAGAAAAAAGTTGAATAGCAAAAAACAAAAAAATATGACCTTAGGGGGCGTCCATAAATTACGTGAGGCATTTTAGGGGGGAGGGGGTCGAGGAAAATCTCACTATATCTCACGATGAAGGAAGGGAGGGTCTGTGAAAATCTCAAGTTATTTTTGTGAAGGGAAAAAATAATTTTTGGGGCAGGCCTCCCCCAGGAAAATGTGATGTATTGTTGCTTTTTGGATAGATGACAAAATCAATTTCGGTTCGAGAAATTGAAAGTTTTTTATTCCCATCATAAATCTCACGTGAGATTAGATAGGGGGGTTAAAGAAAATCTCACCTAATCTCACCAAGGGGGAGGAGGAGTCCAAAATATGGAAAAAACACCTCACGTAATTTATGGACGCCCCCTTACATGCTACAAACATTGCATTTATTTTTGTTTCTAAACCCTATTTACGTTCTTCATCCGCGCGGGCCTCCCTTTCAGCCCGGGCCCCGGTAATTTGTTCTGTGTATATGTGTAAAATTTTTGTGCTTTCTTGAGATTAAGCCAATAAAAAACCAGCTTTAATGTCTTTTAATATATTTTTTGCATAATAGCTAATATTAAGGTTTTATGTGATAAATTTATATGAGCGGTAATTACTTTATGATTCATGTTGCATGTTTTGTGTTTGATGTATCATTGGTGAAAGACCGCCTGACGTAACACAAATAATAGGTTACTGCCGCCAAAGGTATTTGCAGCACCTGCTGACTTGACACGTTTTGTTTGATTTTGTTTTGTTGTTGCGTTTTCTTTTTCTAATATGCCCTTAGCCATGTACACCTAGAGTAGCAAATTTTCGGTGAAGATAGATTGGATTTTACTCCTTCTTTTAAATTTTTCCCGGAAATTACAAAATGCCAAAATTTGCATTTTTGTTGAAATGCCCGCGACATTATTTAAAACGCCTTATACTCCGATGACGTAGTTGAGGTGTGCCTACGTCACAAAAGATACAAGCTACGACATACCCTTTCTATTGCTTGCTTCTTTGTTGGCATATTTATTTAATGTGATGCTTTTCACATAAGCACTGGTAATATTGTAAAGTTGATTAAACTAGCAAATTGTAGAATAAATTTAAATCAACTTTAAAAATTATTTACAAAAAAACTATAGATAATTTTGTTAAAATTTTAAATTTTCCGGGTTAGTGACGTAGTTGACTATTAATTAAAATATTTTTTACAGTTGAAAAATTTTGGCTTACAGCCTATTATAAACCCGTATAAATTCGAGGAAGTTTAATCTAGTTATTAATAATTTTCAATAAATTCCATTCAATCTACCCGCAAAATCATTAAATTTTAAAGTGACTGACACATGAACTAAAAAAGTATTTTATTCTCTTTTATTGTTTTTTCTTGGTTTTGGCCCCTTCAGGTCCAATCCACCAGTTCTCCCCCTTCCGGACTATCCTTTCCAGGGCTTCGTCGGCGGAAAATCTGGATAATCGAGCTCGTAGCTCCCAGAAGTTCCAAAAAGAAAACAAATAATTCAACAATCGATGCAATGCATAAATTGGTGGCTGTCAAACCCAGAGCTGCTACTGGTGTTACGTATAACCTTTCACTTCTGACAGTTCCCATGGCACGCCCATCCATTTTCCGCCATTTGAAAAATACCTCGTGTTCACTACCAAACAAGTTACCATCAGCTTATAGGAAACTTCGTTCACAGCGCTTAGCTCCAGAAGGAAGATGCCGTCAATTTAGCGTGAATCTTTCCTTGATCCCTTGATCTCTATCTAACTCCCATATTTATATTGTCATTTCAAATGCGGTGTGAACCACTCCGATGAATAAGGTTAACACGAAAAATAATAGAGACATTTTGCACCCCTTATTTTGCAATTCCGTTGTGGTTAACGTTATTCTGAGACTGCGCAGTAACGCAAACATGATCCGTTATCCGTTATTAACCATACCGGACTCCTTTAATTACGGATGAATACCGAAGAGCTTATCGTTATTGTTATCGTTATTGTTAAACTGCGTGGTTGCCAGATTGTAGAAATTTTAAAATCAATTATTTAAAAGGTTAAAATTTTAATGCCGTATTAATTAAAATATCATTTATACATAGGCTCTAATTAGCGAAAAATTTATAGCAGTAATAAAAATCAAATAGTGTTAAGAAATTAAAACGAACTTGCACTTTTACGGATATTCTAAATCAGTAATTAATTTAGATGTTACAATCTGGCACACTTGCTTTTATTCTACTACCAAACCTAACCTTACTTTTTGTGTTTTGCTTATACTGTATTGTTTGCATCTACTTTAAAAAACGAAATGAACAGAAGTATTTGCATATATTTAAATATCAATTTATATCTTATGAAGCATAAAACTAAATAATGATTTTTCGTTAACTTTAAAATTGGTGAACCACAGGCAAAAATAAGGTTATGTGTCGAAAGCGCAGACGCAAGATAAATTTCTTAAAAGATGCTGCAAAATCTCTGTCTAAAACTGCTGCCGTAATCGTTATGTCTAATAACGATAGCCATAAGGAGGCCAAAAAACGTCTGTTATTTTAAGAGGTGCAAAATGTCTCTATATTGACTCTGATCATCGTTTTTTAACGGTAGAAAAACGTATGTTGTATTCTACTCAACTCTGTATAAAAGGTATCTGAATAAAGAAACTTAAATTTTAGTCATACGTCATAAGGAAGAATATTTTACAACTTGTCAGTTTGAGTATACATTGTTTTTAATTTATTTTCGAAACTGTTTTTAATCCAAACATTTACGAACACTTTAAGGTATCGAAATCCAAATAAATGCCCCATAAATTAAGCTATAAACCGAGAATCCCCCAGGGTTACTTTAAGGCATCCTGTAATTTATGTACCGGTCCTTTTAAATCCCAATAGACGGAGAATTATCCAATTCTAAAATTAATTAAAACAAGAAATCAAACACCCATATAGTAAAGATGCACCTAAAAGATTACATTAATGACACATATCTTTCTAAAATAAGATAAAATTGTTGGCAATAATATACAGGGTGTTCAGAGAATATGTGGGCAATATCTCGGATTCATGTAGAACACATGAAAATAATATGGCAAGTTCCTATATAAACTTTTTCCCTATTTACTGAGATATGTGCCCTCAAAGGGACGCCGCTGAAAATTGGGTTTTTAAACTTTTAGAGTACTTGGTCTAAATAAATATTTTTTTAATATTACAAATATTATAGAAGGAACAGTTTAAAAATGTAAATTCGGTGCTTTTTGATAAGAAAAAAAATCACAAAAAGTTTAAAGCAAATAAATCGACATGCTTGTCTTCGCGGCCGCCTTTGCTATAATTCTTTTATGATATGCCGGTTGATGCGAGTTGGTTATCGCACTATGGGATAGAAATTAATTTTTTGGTCAAAATTCTGAAACTTACCAATCTAACTTTAAATGAGGTGCTTTTTACTGGAAAAATATTATAAATTATTACAAATGCTTTTGGAAACCTAAAACTTATTATATGTTGTTATAAATTTACACCCCCTTAACATTATTATTTTTATTGTACAAAATAAACTAAAATGTCAGCTTGTTTGGTTAATTCGGTAGTATTCTAATCAGTAATCCGATGATTATTATCTCATATGATATACAGGGTACGACAATAGGTATGATGTTTTTAAATGGAACCCTGAATATTATATCACCACCAAAAAATCTTTTAAAATGCTTTAGAAAAATACTACATTTGATGTGTCTATCTCAATTAGTTTCGGAAATATGACCATCCAAATCTGAAAAATAATTTTAAATTATTCTTAGAAGCGTAATAGAGATACATCTTCCCAACTTTTTTTATTTTTTAACACATAAAATAAATAAAAAACACTGTTTTGTTGGGTAGATTCTGTAGAATCCATATCTTTCATCAGAATGCTTTTTGTTTTAGGATATACAGTGTAGGACAAAACAGATTAAATTTTAAAATGGAAAACCTTGTAAATTATAAAAAAATCTTGTATCTGTCCTTACACTCAGAAATAGCAAAAAGTAAGAAGGCAATTGTAAGTACAAAAACTGATAAAGAAAAAGGTAAAAAAATCTTTGACAAAAGTAGCGAGACTTCACTGAGACTGCATCGGAAACACAACAATAGCTCTTATTATTTAAACTCTTTTACTTTTTTTAGTAAACAAGGCTAATAATAAACTAAGTAGATTAAATGTTGTATATTTATGTTTACTTAAAATACATTTTCAAGTTTCTTATTACCCCAATAGAAATCGTCATATCCATTTATAATTTTGCGTACATGTAGTTTGGAGTATCTACTTTGAAATATACAGCATGAACCATTAAAATTTCTTTGGCCAAGATAATAAATTTCTATCCCATAGTGTATCGGCGCGTCGCTGTAAAGGATAGCGGCGCCTTTGTATAAAATAGTCCGATTGCAGGCGGCCTTTTTTATGTTTTTTGTATTATTTTCAAAGGGTACCGAATTTGCGCTTTTAAAATGTTCTTACTATACCTTTTTTAGCTAAGGGTTTAAGCTATTCAAAAATACTACTTTTATTTCTCTAATATACAGGGTGTAAAAATAATTAGCAGTATTGTGTCAGTGCGAGTCCGTACCTGGCGCTCTAATGATTGCAAATGTTCTAAGGGGGCACCATTTTAAGGAGTCCTTAGTAATATCTGTCATATTAAAATAGTAATTTATGTAACAAGCGCATGAAGTGGTGCTTTTTTACGAATGGGAAGTTTGACAGCACGAGCTGTTAGGCGAGTGCAGCAATCCCATGAGTAAAAAAAAAGACACCTTATGCATGTGTTACATACTATATTTTTCCACGACCGTATAAAAGTTTTCCAAAATACCATTTGGTACATGTTTTATTTATCTAAACTTATTAATTTTAAATTTTGCAGCACAGCCATTATATTATAACAAAAAATCATAGCCTCCTTTTTGTTTAAGATACAATTATACTTTTCATAACTATGCATTTATTATTTAATTTTAGAATTTTAGAAAATTGAATTCTTTTTCAATTTTTTAGTCATCCAAATTCTTTATTACTATTCATATTCAATAATTTTTATTAAATTTATTAGCAAACTGTCAAATTTTAAAACTAGTGACACATGAACTAAAATAAATAATGACGAAATCAAAGGTAACTTGACCGTTTGGTTCAGTCTCGTCCATTTTAATGCATCCAAAACACAATCATGTTCCTTGTCGCGAAAAGAGTCATCAAATACTCATCCTCTATTTATGAGCGGCCAAGTTTTACAGAGCAAAGACACCTTCAATCTTGTGGGCGTCACATTTAAAAGTAACCTTAACTGGCATAAACACATTGTATCTATAGCCACGGCAGCTTCAAAAAAAGCTATACACTTTATATGTGTCCCAAATCCGACCTCCCTTGGAATATTGTTCCCATATCTGGGGCATGGCGTCCCCCACAACCCTAAGCATTCTTGATTCTATTCAAAGAAGAGCTATTCGTCTCATTAATGATCCTTCACTTACAGAAAGGCTTTCCTCTCTTGCCCATCGTCGGGCTGTGGGGGATTTATCGTTTTTTATAGGTACTTCCATAGCTTCTGCTCTGGAGAATTGTCCAGTATAGTTCCTCCACTCACGGTTCCCAACAGAGAAACTCGTGGTTCCGCGCATATGCATCCATATACGGTCCAACTGGACAGGCCCCGAACTTCTCACTTTGTTCGTTCTTTTATCCCTAGAGTTTCTAGACTGTGGAACCTACTGCCAGCGGAGGTCTTTCCTTCCCCCAAATCTTCAAGTTCTTAAGTCCCGTGTTAACAAACTTCCTCTTACCCTGCTTAAGACACCCACGGTACGTTAGTATTTAGGCTTTTAGCCTTCGTGGATTGTCAAAAGATAAAAAAATCCAGCGGAGTTTTTAGGGGCATATATCTCAGCGGCTTTCGAAAAAAGTTTAAATGAACTTGTCATATTGTTTTTATGTGTTTTATATGAATCCGAGAGATTGCCCACATATTCCCGGACACTCTGTATAGGGTGATTAAAAAATAAAACACGAAGACAGTGATTATACATGTTCGGCCGGCCGCAAAATCCCATAGTATTTGCTTGAGGTTGTTTTTTTAATTGTTTTTCTGGGACACTCTGTATACATCAAAATATTTTAAGCACATGCCCATTTGGACAGCCCAAAATTCTTTTACACTACCTTTTTGTCATATCTTGTTGAATAACATAAATATTGGGCCACCCCAAAATGTTTGTCTGGCAAGGGTTGAAACAGTCAAGACTGTCTGGTAATTGAGGAAATATCTTCTAGTAGGTACCCAGTAACATATTAAAATGCAGCTTTTACAAAATGACAAAAGTTAAGTTTCAATTTATTAACTTTTTATACCTGGTACCTGCTAAAGCCACTATGAGTCAAACTTCTCTCTCTCTCTCTCTCTCTATTTTTTTCTTCCCACCATTTAAGAAATACCTCGTGTTCACCACCAAACAGGATACCATCAGCTAATAGGAATCTTCGCTCACAGCGCTTAGATCCAGAAGAAAGATGCCGTCAATTTAGCGTGAATTTTTTTCTTGATCCCCGAAGGTAAAAAACGTTCGTACTGCACCTCTAACCGCCACCCCTGGAAGAACTTTGTGGTCCGGAGGTCAAACAAAGAGTCATGAGTCAAACTTCATAGTCTCCCATTGCTTCTACCTATGTTGGGAACATGCGCTGACAAACTCTCATCTTTTACAAGATAACAAAGGTCTGCCGCTCACGGGCTCTTTCTCTAAATAGTGATATCTATTTTTGTTGGCTCATTTACCGCTAAATATACTAATTAAAGATCGTAGGTAACGAAAAACACTATTTTTTTGTTATTTAAAGATATGGTAATTTTCTAGAAACCTGCGGCAACTCCTATTTTGACGAAATTTGGTATACGGGGGTTTTTGGGACGCTGATCACGAATCTGAAAGAATTTTTTGGCGGAAACGTTTTGTTCTTGAGATATTCATCATCAGACTTAAAATTTAAACTAATCCTAATTTTACAATATTCCCCCTTCTTTTTGCACACAATTCTTGATTTGAAGCTAAAGTGGCACACATTATTTGATTTTCACCTTTTAAAACCCCGTTTTTTTACGTATTTTACATTATGTTTGCATTAAATTGCATAGCTATATACCTTGAATCATTTTAATCCCAGTGTGCTATGAAGCCCTATGTGTATGTATGGTTGCCGCATTATCAAAGAAAAGCCACGCAATTTAATGCAAAAATAATGTAAAAAATGTTGAGACCATTATAATACTACTTCCTGTGTAACCGGAACTGCTGTAAAATTTAAACTTGTAAGTATGATAACCCTGGTAATTTTAATGGAATACCCTATATATGTGTTAAGATTTAATTTTTTTAAGCTTTTTTGATATAAAACTTATTATACACCATACACCCATAACCTATCTTTTTAATTTTAGAGAAAACGGCGTCTAAAAAAGTTCAGGCGACGACACAATATCCATGACACTGTTTTTTTATTTGTTTTATTTTTTGACATCCCACGAAGGTCTATGCCTAAATACCAGAGTACCGTGGGTGTCGGGTTATTAGATGTTTAACCCATCGTCCCCCTGGTTTCGTCAACGTTGTCCAAGCACTGAAACATGCAGTTATGCATTTCACAGCACCTTTTAGACAACGCGGTAGTGCCACACGGTCGTTATTTTTAAATAACTACTAACTAAATACATATTTAGTTAGTAGACATCTCCCCCGCTGGGAATCGAACCGCCGACCTCTGGCTTCGAAGATCAAAGCTCTGTCCACTAGGCCACGGAGGAGAGTTTGTTATGTCGTTCGGATCTTTTCAAACTCCATTTTCTCTAAAACGAAAAAAGATAGGTTATTGGTGTATTTTAGGTTTTATATTAGGAATAGCTTAAAGAATTTAAATCCTAAAAAATATATAGGGTGTTTCATTAAAATTACCAAGGTTATTATATGTAGAAGTTTAAATTTTAAAGCGTTTCCGGTTAAACAGGAAGTAGTATTATAATGCTCTCTAAAGGTAAAGACTTTTAAAAGAACTATTTTAGGCATTTTAAATTGTTGTGATGTTTATTTGTTTATCCATAAAACGGCAAATTGTGTTGTCGTTTGAACATTTTCAAACGCCATTTTCTCAAAAACCAAAAGAGTTAGGTTAATGAAATATTTAAGGTTTTTTATCAGGAATGATCTGTACAATTCAAATCCTAAAAAAATATACAGGGTGTTTCATTAAAATTACCAAGGTTATTATAAGTATGTAGAAGTTTAAATTTTAAAGCACTGCCGGTTAAACAGGAAGTAGTATTATAATGCTCTCTAAAGGTAAAGACTTTTAAAAGAGCTATTTTAGGCATTTTAAATTGTTGTGATGGTTATTTGTTTATCCATAAAACTGTTAATTGTGTTGTCGTTTGAACATTTTCAAACGCTATTTTCTCCAAAACTAAAAGAGTTAGGTTAAAGAAATATTTAAGGTTTTATATCAGGAATGATCTGTAGAATTCAAATCCTAAAAAATATATAGGGTGTTCGATTTAAAATATCAAAGTTTATATCACTTCCGGTTAAACCGGAAGTAACACACAGATGCTATTATATTTAAAATTGGCATCCGGTGATACAATATAATGTCTCTAAATTTAAAAACTATACGGTTGCACTCAGAGTTTCTTTATGAGAAGGGGTTTAGACATAAGCAAGACCGGTGATAGCTTTTGTCAGGGACGTGAGGGTGTGAGAATTACGATTTCGGTTGGCAGTTCTGTTCAAAGTTGGTAGCATTATCAGCTGATGACAGAGTCGTGCCTTGTCAAAGCTTTGTTTGGTAAAAACTGTGGAAATTTGCCATGTTCATTTTGGTTGTATATTTTGCAAGGATTTCCAGCTGTTAATGTTTTTGGTTAGTTTAGAGACTTCACATATTATTGGTTCGGACTCGTTTTATTTTAGAGATTTTGATAGTGTTTAGTCGAATACTTTTCAGTCATTCGTGTTTTTATATACATATGATACAGATGAGTGTCCGCTAATTAATGGTACACCGAAAAACCACAGATTTCTTTTGCGAAAATACCCATTTAGGATTTAAACAAACATACCTATATCCAAAAGTTAATGATAAAGAAGATACGGGGTGTTAAAGAGATATAAATATTTTTATTCATGCATTTCGATAATTTTTGATATGTTTTAAACATTTTAATAAAACTCAGTATCCAGGAGTTTTTAGATATCAGCTATTTATATCTGCGCAGTTGTAATTATAGCTAATACGATGTTATTGAAGGTACATACATACTTTCGGGTGCACTGAACAACTAAAACGTAAATACCGTAAAAATGGTTGTCAAGACCGATTCTTACTAAGTATACCTTTTTTGTGCAGAAAGCATAGAGAAGCTTACTAGTTTACAGACATACAGAGTAGTAACAACAAATTGAGTAGTTTTAGAGAATTTTAAATAGTGTACCCATCGCCCTCTAGTCTACACACAAAAATTAATATTCGATCTGAAAAGCTAATGTTTAAAAACCCCTAGATACCGTTTTATTAAGATATTTAAAAAGGGGGAACAATTATTGAAATAAATTTAGTTTTTCTTTTTACTATGACACCCCCGTATCTTCCTTCTTATAAACTTTTGGATATTAGGTATGTTTGGTTATATCTTAATATTTTGGCATAAGGAATCTGTGGTTTTTCCGTGTACCATTCATTAGCGGACACCCTGTATACAAAGTTTTTAAAATGGTTTTTGACTTACGGAACCATGGAAAATGTTTTGCTCTGCCATCGTCCTGTCGTCGCTTTGATAATTTTCAATTTTCAATATTTAAACCACATTTATGTTTTTGTTTTAAGTTATGCCTATTAAAATAATCCAATAAATTTTGTTTACAACATACAGTTCTTTTTTGTTTTCTCCTTAATTCTACGCCACTGATCTGCCTAAAATCAAACATGGCCGAAAATGGCCCGACTTGACGTCACAGCCGCGCTAGCCAATATGGCGAATGTCGTGACTTTATCTCATCAATCGACTTTGGTTGCACTGAAGATAATAAATTGCTGGATAGTAATTTCGTTGTCACCAGGTATATTTTTTATTGTGTCATGAGTTTATATTTAAAGAAAATGGGCTATTTTAAATCCCGTCAAAAACTTATGATGTTCATATTTTACATTTTCGAAAATAATCTTTTTCTGAGGTTAGTAACCCCACAAAAAATGGTTAATAACTTATTTTTAAAAACAGATAGTATCAATAAAGTTGGGAGATGTATAGATAAATTATGTACGTAACGAATAAAAATAGTTTTAATTGTTTATTTTAGATTTTTCATCTACAAAGAATACAAAAAATGTACATTTTTTCTCTTATAGAAAACGATTAATTATTTTATTTTCTTTTGGCTAGTTATACAGGGTGCATTTTTAAAACTTACAGTGGTTATACTTCTATATATCTAAACCAAGGGAAATAGTACCTATAAGAAAATTAAAAATACCCTTTCTATAAAAGCCGGGGAATATAAAGGACGTATTTTTAAAAATACCTCTATCAATACCTTAGGCTGCGCCCCCAGTCCCTTAAAAATCCTAAATGGTAACACCCCTGCCCCTAAGTGTCAACTCTCTGGAAAGCCTATAGAAACTGCTTTTTGTTGGTCGAAAAAAAGTTGGGGTAAAGTCAGAGTCGGGTCGCGACATTCGGCCATATTGCTTTGACGTGTGATGACGACACATCTCCCATTTTTCGGCCATGTTGTTCAGTGCCGGAGATATACAGTTTATTGTATTATTAGAACAACCGTTTACACAAGTTTTTAATTATTATTAAGTTGTAAATTCTTTCACTTTAAATAAAAAACATTTGGAATTACATCTTTTAACAAATATCACTTTTAAAACAATGCAAAATGAAATGCGCAAATTCTAGACGCCACTGGATTGATCATCAGCTTTGATTTTACCCAGTCTTGCCAACTTTTTTCCGTGGGGTGTCATTTTTTTATCTTTGGACAATCCACGAAGGCTGAAAGCCTAAATACTAACTTACCGTGGGTGTCTTAAGCAAAATAAGAGGAAGTTTGTTAACACGGGACTTAAAAAATTAAAGATTTGGGGGAGAAGGAAAGACCTCCGCTGGCAGTTTTCACAGCCTAGAAACTCTAGGGATAAAAGAACGAACAAAATGGGAAGTTCGGGGTTTGCCAGTTGGACCGTATAGGGATGCATACGTGCGGCACCACGAGTTTCTCTGTTGGGAGCTGCAAGAGGAGGGACTATACTGGATAATTGGTCGGAGCAGAAGCCGTAAAAGTATCTATAAAAGAGCGATAAATCTCCCACAGCTTGACGATGGGCAAGAGAAGGAAGTCTTTGAATAAGTAAAGAATCATTAATAAGACGAGCAGCTCTTCTTTGAATGGCATTAAGAATGCTGAGGGTTGTAGGGTATGCCATTCCCCAGACATGACATCAATAATCCGCAGCACAGAGTCTTTTACAGAAACCTCTGTCGCATATACTGGGACTATGCGTTCCCAACCACGCATCAAATTCAAGCAAATAAAAATAATGTGATAGAGTTCTTCGCACTTGCGGAAACTAACATTGAACGGGAGAAACGAGCCAAATATCAAGATCTTCTTGGCGCACTTCGGAGGCTCTATCCAGAGTATACCGTGCGATTGGTGGTCCTGATAATTGGCGTTTTAGGAGGCATGAAGGATAACGTATTAAGGGAGTTGAGGTACATTCCAGCATGTCAAAATACACCCGAACCACTGGTGATGAGGATGCAGAAATCTGTTGTACTTGAATCCCTTCGTCTGCTGAGGCAAATGAATTTGCCTTAGCACACCTCAAGAGGGTGCGTTTTATCAGTGGCGCCTTTGTCAATAGGCTGAGTAGGCTGAAGCCTAGGGCGGCGGATTTTGGGGGCGGCAAATAAATTGAAGTATGGAAGTGAGGACCTTTTTTTCTCATAATGAATAATTTTGTTGGATTTCGAATTATTCTTTGTACCTACAATCGAAAGAAATGGAAGTGAGGATCTCTTTTTCTTTCTTTTTTTGCTCTTCAAAAATGGAAGTGAGGGCCTTTTTTTTGCTCTTTTAAACTTTTTCAGACGGAAAAAGATAAAAAGATGAGGAAATGGGCGGCGAAAATAAAATAGCCTACGGGCGACAAGGCTGGGGGCGGCGAAAATGAAATAGCCTACGGGCGGCAAGGCTGTAAGTGCGCCTCTGCGTTTTATCATTAAGTAGTGGCAAGGGGATGCTAAGTAAATTTTGACATTATAGTCATACTTAGCGATCTTAAAAACCTACAAAACTATACCTTACTTACCACCAATAGTTATAAAATTAAAAAGCTTGAAGATAAATTTATTCTCTAAGATAAATTTATTCTTTAAAAACTTATTCTGCAACCTTGAGAACCTAGAAAATTATGTTAAACACATAACTTGTACTTGTACTATCAGAGTAGAATAAACTTTTTGTTGCACGGATAAGTTTTGTATTTAAATTTTAATAAAGTTTTAAATATTTTATTCAGTCGAAGCTTTTCTAAAAATTATAAATAACATTTTCAAAGCTATTCAAAATGATCTTTGGCTTACCGAATTATTTATTAGACATTTATTTGGAAGGCTGTGTCAGGGAGACCGTTATTAAATAAAGCAGATCTATTTAAATGTACAGTTAGAAAATTATTATAATTCCACCAAAAACATAAATGTGAAAAAGGTGAGCCAAGTTCAACACTTAAATTATGTTTAGCTGTGTGCATGGTCGCATAAAAAATTGAGATATTGACAGAATTTTAATTATTAAAATCACTCAAAATAACAAAATTTTAACAAATATACCAAGTTGGGTGGCCGTTTTATGTGGCTTCGCTTTTTTATACAACTTACTTCTAAAAATATGTAAAGAGAAATACCTAAACTTCTTTTAGGTGTAAAAGAGATATGGGTGGTTCTGTAACGTCATGCGGAATTTGCTGTATCCCTTTTATGCTCCAGAACCGCCCAGAACGACATCATAAGAGTTCATTTTTCAAATTTTGAAATTTTTTCATGTTGTAGAACCGTTCTTGGCACTATTGACAGTTCAAAGAACGGTTCAGAACGGTTCTACAAGGTAAAACGAATACACTAATAAATGTAAGCGCTATTATGACAGGTTATGCGCGATTCAATTTTTACCGTCGCTGGTGGTATAGATGGGCCCATATTTAATTCATTCTGAAAGCGATGCCGCCAAGTACACAAAAAAAGGATAAAGTAAACAAACCTTTTGGAATGAACATAGCCTCGGACAGAGCCTGATTACATATTTTTAGATAAATAATAAAAAATACATTGCTAAATCACGTATCACCTACTTACAAAACATTCTGTTATTTCGCCTCTGCCTACTATAAAACCGGTGGCACGTAGCGTGGTACTAGAAACTCGTCGGGTTAAATATTTTTGCTGCAATAAATCATTGTTCACAAAAGGGTTTCCCTTACTTTATTATTTTTGTGTACTTGGCGTAAATTTTGCATGACAGGCAGTATGGATTTTGCCACAAAAGAGCTATAGCAGATCTTCTTTCCTTCGTTTCACACTGCTGGAATAAGTCTCTTGAGTTTCTAGGTGAGTCTCAGATCGTTGCTCTTGATATATCCAAAGCTTTTGACCAGGTCTGGCATGCCGCACTTCTTAATAAACTTCCCTCCTATGAACTTTCAACTAAACTCTGTACTTGGCTCTCTAATCTATCTGATCGACGTATATCAGTTATTGTGGACGGCCATTCTTCAAGCTTTCACCAAGTAAATGCTGGAGTCCCTCAGGGCTCTGTTCTGGCACCCACATTGTTCCTTCTTCACATCAACGACCTTCTCTCGTCCACAACTAATTCCATTCATAGTTTCGCCGACGATAGTACCCTTCACTCCAGTTTTCAGGTTCCTAAACCCATCACTAAACCTGACTTGGAAAACAAACGCAGAGCGATGCAGATATCTCTTTCGCAGGATCTTAATTTAATATTGGAAATTGAAAAAAAAATCCTGGTTGGATCGATGTGATACGATAAAGAATTGGATGGTCTTTTTGTTGGGTACACGCCTGAAAAGAATGGGACCGCTTCAGCCCTGGTCCCGGGGTATACGAGCTGACCCTGTTCAGCCCTATTGACTCTAATGAACTGGCCGGTCGATGCGATGCAGATACCTCTTTCGCAGGATCTTAATTTAATATTGGATTGGGGCGCCAAAAACTCGTCCATTTTAATGCATCCAAAACACAATCATGTTCCTTGTCGCGAAAAGAGTCATCAAATACTCATCCTCTACTTATGAGCGGCCAAGTTTTACAGAGCAAAGACACCTTCAATCTTGTGGGCGTCACATTTGAAAGTAACCTTAACTGGCATAAACACATTGTATCTATAGCCACGGCAGCTTCAAAAAGCTTGGATTTCTCTTTCGAGCCAAAAAGTATTTCTCCCCTTCTAATTTATACACCTTATATGTGTCCCAAATCCGACCTCCCTTGGAATATTGTTCTCATATCTGGGGCATGGCATCCCCCACAACCCTAAGCATTCTTGATTCTATTCAAAGAAGAGCTATTCGTCTCATTAATGATCCTTCACTTACGGAAAGGCTTCCCTCTCTTGCCCATCGTCGGGCTGTGGGGGATTTATCGCTTTTTAATAGGTACTTCCATGGCTTCTGCTCTGAAGAATTGTCCAGTATAGTTCTTCCACTCACGGTTCCCAACAGAGAAACTCGTAGTTCAGCGCGTATGCATCCCTATACGGTCCAACTGGACAGACCCCGAACTTCTCACTTTATTCGTTCTTTTATCCCAAGAGTTTCTAGAATGTGAAGGTCTTTCATTCCCCACCAAATCTTCAAGTATTTAAGTCCCGTGTCAACAAACTCCCTCTTACCTCGCTTTAGACAACCACGGTACGTTAGTATTTAGGCTTTTAGCCTTCCTGGTTTGTCCAAAGATAAAAAAACACTTATTACATTTATTACATAACCTATTATTCTAATAAAAGATAATTTATTGCTGTCGCCTAATATCTAACACCTGCCGAAACATTCGTTGACGATCTAAGTGCGGATGTTAATATTCCAATGAAATAACATAAAGGATATATTTTAAGAACAGAATATAAATGAAACGCTGTGCTGGATTTTGGTGTGTGTGTAGGTGATGTCTTATTATTTATTTCCATTAATTTTAGAAAAGCGTAATTTTGTGTTTCGCAATTGAAGACTGGGGCAAAAACCGGACAAGTTCATATTTCAAAGTTGTTTTCATCGCGGCTTCGCACGCGTTATATTCGAAGTAAAACAATTTCCCTTTCCTATTCCGTAAAGATTTTGGATTATATTATATACATATAAACCTTTCTCTTGAATTACTCTATCTATTAAAAAAAAACCGCATTAAAATCTATTGAGAATAGTAACGTCAATATCGAATTTTAAATGTCAACTATTTTTTTAACACTCTGTATATGTTTTTTGAATAATATTATACATATAAACCGTTCTCTTGTGCATCTATTAAAAAACCGCATCAAAATCCGTTGAGAATAGTAACGTCAATATCGAATTTTATTTGTAAAATTTTTTTTAAACACTTTGTATATGTTTTTTTTTGATATTATTATACATAGAAACCTTCCTCTTGAATCACTCTATCCAGGGGCGTGCCTAGCCCATAATTATTGGGGGAGTAAATTACATTATTTTACCAACTCATATATACATATATATATATATATATATATATATATATATATATATATATATATATATATATATATATATATTAAGTGTCTCTTATTTGTAACTTCTTATTACTTAAAATATGAAACAGTTTAAATTAGCAAACTAGTATCTTTTTTACGCTCTTTAAGACTAAAGATTAGAAAAAACAATTGACAATCGAGTTGCTAAGTTATACAGCGAAATACCCCTTTTTTAAACACCCTGTATATTTTATCACCATTAGAAAGTTCTTTGAAAATCCTTTAAAAAAGTCCGTATGTATTTTTCATAGTTTCGGAGATATGGGCATTCTCAGGAGTTTAATAGTAAACACATTTGATGTGCCTATCTTTTTAGTTTTGGAAATATAGCCATTTAAATCTGAAAGATGGTAGATATTTTCCCCGTTTTATTTCTGACACTAAAACTTATTGCTTATAGCTTAAAGCTGTGATATAACGAAAAATGAACGTAATTTTTAGATTTGAATGGCCATATTTCCAAAACTATAAGAGATGGACATAGCAAATGTGGTATTTTCTTAAAGCTCTTTTAAATATCTATTTATTGGTAATGTAATATACAGGGTATTTTATTTAAAAAATGCCAGTGTACTATAAAATTTCTGAGGATGGCTATATTTCCGAAGCCATGAAAATTTGGATATATCACATGTGGACTTTTTTCAAGGATTTTAAAAGATCTTTCTAATAGTGATAAAATATACAGGGTGTTCCATTTAAAAAAGGTTATTTTGCTGTATAACTCAGAAACCCGATTGTCAATTGTGTTTTCTAATCTTCAGTCTTAAAGAGCGTGAAAATGCTACTAGTTTGCTAATTTAAACTATTTCGTATTTCAAATAATAACGAAGTTACCAATAACGGGCGCTTAATTTGGATGACCCTGTATAATAATTCTTTACAAGCACGTTATAAGTAACAGTAACTAGGGCTGATCTTGCGGTTTGTAACGATATCGATTTTCTACCCGATAAGATGATAAAAAAGATTGATATAAAGAAGTTATTTTAGACAAAACAATAAACGGCGCGCCGCAGTTGCTGGTTGCGAAATTTACAATAGTTAACCTTCCTAGTCAATGTTGCCACTTTGTCACTTTTGCCAGAATCAAAAATTATTAGATGGGTTTTGTTGTTAATAATAATAATTAATTAATAATAATTCAATTAGTGATGATTATAGGACAACAAATAAGGTATATATTTATTTTTTGCTAAAATATTTTGGGACTAATCTTTTAGCAGGACCTACATTTACCCAAGTAACTAAAATAATTGGGGGTGGACGCCCCCTGCCCCCATAAACACGACCCTGACTCTATCTTTTAAAAACCGCATTAAAATCGGTTGAGAATAGTAACGTCAATATCAAATTTTAGTTAAAGTTGATCCAAGATAGCCTAACCGTGCCCACTTCGTTGGGCGTTAATATCTGATATTTATAAAAATTAATGAATAAAAATTATTTATAAAATTTTAAGAGAACATGTTGTAAGTTTCAAATTATTTCACTTAAATTACGTAGATAACACTCTTGTTCTCCATATCATAGGTAACTATGATTATTCTTCGCTTGTCACTGTAAAATTGATACAAAAAATATTATATTAGTTATAGCTCCTAAATGGTATTAAATAGGTAACGCTAGATAGGTCCAAATTAAATAGAAATTACCAAATTTAGTAAAACAGAATATGTTTTGAAAATGTTGTTAGAAAAATATATTTTACAAGTAGAAGTTCCTAAATGGTATTAAATAGTTAACGCTAGATATAGGTTTATATAAAATAGAAATTACCAACTTTAGTTAAACAAGATACTTTAAAAAATGTAATAGGAAGTCTGTTTTGTAGTAATCTAATCATTTTTATTTACTAAAGTTGGTAAAAAATATATTTTAAGTACAAGTAGAAATTCCTATATATCCTCGATATCAGATGAAAATCGCTTAATATAAGTATTTAAAGATTTAATTTCATTTTGGTATCCAAAATAACATTAATCAAGGCATAACAACAATGATCACGTGGACATTTATAATGATACATGACAGCGTTACAAGCAACACATTGCGGTACCAGGTACCGTAATGTGCAATTTACCGGCCCCAAATTAATATAGGGTATAAGGGATTTACTGGACAGTATGAAGAAATAGTATATTACATTACAAGCGTGGAAAATGACTAATTTCACACGAGTGGGAATATTGTAGCACGAGGCGTTAGCCGAGTGCGACAAACCCACGAGTGTAAGAAAGTCATTTTCACACGAGTACTGTACACTATTTTTCCTACGACCACAAATTATTCACCAAAAATAAATAAATTAAAGTTTGTCTGTTCAGAAAATAAAAACAATTGAGAACTTTGCAACACTAGGGTGATATTTACTTTGCAACACTAGTGTGATATATACTTTTCCTCACTGCTATATTATACTGTTTTGACAATATTTTTACATCGAAAATCACCTACCTAGAAGCATTATATAACTTTTATCATTTTGGAATTTAAAAAGGCCCTCACTTAATAAAAATTGTATGGTTTTGTTAGGTAATAACGCTAATAGTTTAATACGGTTTTCTGCTATTATAAGTGTTTTTTAAAAATTATCGATTCTTACATATTTTAGACACTCTTCTAAATAAAACGTAAGTGGTGCATATCCAAAATATTCCGTTTTTTAAAAATATCAGTAAATAAACTTACGGGACCGGGGAGTGAAAAGGGTGCTGGGTGGGGTAAAATTGGTAAAACGAGTTAATGAAACTGAACATCACATATAAAATTAAGTAAAAATAACAGTTTTTCCTCATATTTTTAAGAAAAATATAAAAAATATGAAAATTGTAAATGCATAACCTAAAGTCCTAAAAGTAAGGAAAAACGACTACCAAACGTCAGTTACCATGCAAAATATGGAAAGCATTTGGCAACGTCGGAAGGGTCTGATTCTATTTATGAATGGATAAAAGAAAGTGGATTCATAAAGTGTGTATTAGCCTTAGGTTTAATTAGGGATTAAAAAAAGATTTAACTAGTTGTTTGAGTACACGAAGAACAAGAGGAAGGAATTTGATCTATAGGCTTTTTTTTTCTGGCGCTTTAGGTCGAACGGTCAAGCGGCAAGGCTGCCTCTATAAGGTACGTGCTCAAAGGTAGAAGGGAGATTTTTAATTTGATCTACTTACCTGACAGGTTAAGGTAAGGTAAATAAAAAGTTTTTTTACTGTCACTACAATAAATATGTCACTTGCAAAACCAATAGCAGTTTTTAGAATGCCATCATAATATGTATCACACCAGTGTTGTAAAGTACTTTTGCAACACTAGTGCTGTAAAGTACTTTGCAACACTAGTGTGATATAACGCATTTTCTATGCATGAAATCAGTGTGCTATTTGCTATTTTCACAAGTTGTCGTAGGAAAAATATATTTACAGTACCGTTAGAAAAAATATATATGTTTTTTTTTATTATTTACAGAAAAGTTCTTATAGGCTCTATTATTTGTTTTATTGTGAGTCTTTTTAAAAAACAAAGGTAGAGGAAATTTTTAAAAATTTGGACTTGTCCGAGTTTTGCCCCAAATGTGCCACAAAAGTTATGGAATATATCATATATTAAAAGGTACATATACTTTCAATAGATTTAAATAGTCTTTTAACTTGTATAAACTTCATTGTATATCTGGAATTTACGGCCTTTTAAAAATAATAAAAAAAGTAATAAAACTAATCTTTAAAGTATTTTGTTAACGCGTGTATACCAATTAAAAATCCCATCATGTGACAGATGTAGTAAATTAAAAAATAGACTTGACAAGCAAAAGTGATAAATTTACTTTAAAAATATCAAAACGGAAGCCGAAGTGTATAGTGATACACACGCACAAATTGAACCGAAACATTCTAAATTCGAACTTCTACAGTGTGTCCCAGGATTGGTGTTACAAGAGGACAATGAAAAATTTTGGAATTTTTAAACGTTTTTTTGGAAAAGCTGGTCGCATGATCCAATGATCTGAAAAATAAATATGGATGAATGCAGCGAAAATCATAATACCCCTACTTGGGCACTGTGCAGTCCCCTTGTGGGCATGCGCAGTAGACATTTACTGACTAGCGAAAAACAAACAACAGGACCGGGTTTAACATTTTGTATATGATTTATTTATAAAGAAAATATACCAAGTAATCGTGTTTCTGAAAATACATATTTAAATATTTTCTTTTAAGTCTGTATTCGTCTTTCATAGTAGTCCCTAAAAAGTAAACCGGTTTTATATTGGGGACTACTTTTTGTTGTATAATTTTTTATTTTTCGGTCGTATCGCCGATTTTATTGAAATTTAGCAAACGAGAGTGCTTAGAAGCACTGATCTCAATTTAAATTCCGTTTTTATATATATATATATATATATATATATATATATATATATATATATATATATATATATATTTTAACCCATTTTGACCGCGAATAATTTTAGAACAAATAAAATGATCAAAATGCGGTGTTTGCAGAAAGCCTTAGATTTTTTAATGTTTCTTTTTATAACATTGCCATTTGGTTGTGACATTTATTTCTTACGAAAACAGCAAATTTTCATATATAGGACAAGTTTGTTATTTTAAATGGAACGCCATGTATATTTTTCTATATAATACTTAAATACAATTTTTTCAGTTTAAAAAATTAACCCAAACCATGACTATTTTTAAAAATAATGGATTTATTGATCTCTAAAAAATTGACTGCATGGCAATAAAGAGTATTATTTAAAACAGAAAATTTGCTACTTACTCATTATTTAGTTTTGGTTATGCAAAACTTAAATTAAACAAAAGTTTAAAAAACACCAAGAATTACTCACAACGCACAAATAAAACACCAAATACCAAATAACTATACCTGATAACGGTCGACCGTAGATGGGAGATTGATTTGAGCGACCGACGGCGTCAATTTTACCTGGAATTTATGATCGGGAAATCCCAAATTATAAATTAAATTAGGATGAGTGTGACCCTGTCAATGTATAGGTAAACGTTTTCAGTATTGCAACCACTATATTTATTAAAATACTACAAATTTTGTCAATGTTGCCAACACTATATTGGGTTTTAAATGAAAAATGATAACTTTTATAAGAACTGCGCATGTGCAACGGTGGACAGCAATTCTCCAAGTGGTGTGTGGTAAAAATTTCGTGCGCAGGTCTAACGAAAATATATGGGGAGCATTTTCTATTAGCAATCCTTTTAATTTTTAGATCATTGGCATGATCCGAAACTGATAAATAGAAAATTTTACTTCGATTGGTAATATACAGGGCGAGTTAAAACTAAAAATATGAAATATGACCAAGAGTAAAGTACCTTTATTTTTTAAAATGAGACAAAATTGTATAAGTAAAATGTTGTAGAGAATTAAATTTTATGTTAAAATTTAAACTTAAGGTAGTACTACCGGTGTAAGAATTAATGTTCAGAAAATTATAAAACTTAGCATACTGGTACTTTATAATAAAAATATCAACCAGTTAAATTTTTAAACGTCTACATAGAACTGAAAATAAGTTATAAATACGTAGGGTGTTCGAAAAGTTTTGAGATATAACTACGTACATTTATTTGATTTTTTCAAAATAATTTCCACCACATTGAATACACTTTTCCCTTCTAACAAACCAGTCACTGAAAATAGCTTTCCACTTTTCATTTGAAATATCAGCTCATATTTTATCCCAGGCCTCCAGTAGCGCGTCTTCAGTTTTAAACTTTTGTCCTTTCAGTTGGCTCTTGACAAAAGGAAACAACCCAAAGTCACACGGCGCCAAGTCGGGGCTATAAGGCGGATGTTCCAAAAGTCTCAAGCCTGCATCTGTCAAAAATTGACTGGTAAGTTCAGCTCGATGAGGTGGGGCATTGTCATGATGAAGGTACCAGCTAGCGAGTTGCGAGTTTTGGCGAATCACTCTCAACTTTTCTATAAGTTTTGAAAGGCATACTGTCGTTTTCCAGAGAGCATTTACGGTCTTCTGTTCTCGAAGCACAACACGTTCAATTATTCCTCTTGAACCAAAGAAAACAACTATCATTATTTTTTTTACAGATCTTGATGCAAACTTCGGTCGGAGTTTCTTCACCTTCGAAAACCCATATCTTATTCTGTTGTTTAGTTAGGACGTCGTAATAATAAAGATATGTTTCATCTCCCGTGACGATCGACACTAGGTCTTTAGATTTACCCTCCTGGAATTTGGACATCATTTTTTACACCAATTCATTCTTTGTGTCTGCTGCTCGGGAGTTAACTTGTGTGGAACCCAAAGAGTACAAATTCTTCTAAAACCCAAGTGCTCATGTATGATCGTGTGTAATGTTGCTAAACTAATGTTCAATGTCTCTTCTAACTGTCGATAGTTAATTCGTCGGTTTGTTTCTATAGCTTTTTGAACGGCAGATATGTTTTCTGGGGTAACTACTTCACACGGTCGACCTGAGCGTGAGGCTTCTTCAAGCGAAAACGAGCCCCGCTGAAATTGTTTGTACCATCTGTATATGGTCGCACGAGATGGACAGTCATCACCAAGTATATGCTTCACTTCTTCTAAACACTGTTCTTGAGATAATCCACGTGAAAAGTTGTATTTCAAAATTGCATGGCACTCGAATGTCGTCCACGACGCCATTGCGCTAAAATCGCTGGACACGAACTGGCGCAAAATTGATAGTTTACTAATAGCTATGTAGGACTGCGACATGTCATGACATGTACAAACATAAAACATCAATGTTACTTTCCTGCACCGTTTAGTTACAAAGTATCTCAAAACTTTCTGAACACCCTACGTATTGTAAAATAATTACTTTTAACATTGTTTCTTATGGGAAATCGCAGATTTTATTTTATCTCACAAAAACTTATATTTAGATTTTAATGAAAGTTGTATCAACGAAAGAAAAAACAATTCTGAACATTTGGGCGAATTAAAAATCTGCCCTTCAGAGCTTGTGATAGTAGTAATAAATAATTAAGAAAAATATGCTGTATGACTGACATGCGGCAACGCCGCCGAAACGTTAGGATGCGCCTGAAAAAGTTTATCGAATACGGTATATGGGGATATAAAATTGATGCCAGTGCAATACGTTTTTCGGTTACAAGATCCAATGAGTGGTAATAAATATCCACAATAATTAGAAAACATGTTTTTTCCGAGTGTTTTTAACTGAACAATTTGACGACAATAATCCGATGTATCAATATTTACGTTAGTTGACAGAAACATTCCATGTTTTACTAATTTGTTATAATTTTTTTCAGTGACTGTTTTGCCTTTTTAATAAAATATATTTTTGGTGATATGATAAGGGTGGTTTAGAGATTTTATTAATAAATAAGCATTACGGTCTTCCAACTAAACTCTGCTCTTGGCTCTCCAGTTATCTTTCTAATCGACGTATATCAGTCATTGTTGATGGCGACTCTTCAAGCTTTCACGAAATTAATGCTAGAGTGCCTCAGGGTTGAGTACTAGCACCCACTTTGTTTCTTCTTCACATCAACGACCTTCTTTCTTCCACAACCAATCCCATTCATAGTATGCTGACGATAGTACCCTTCACTCCACTTTTCAGGTTCTCAAACCAATCTCTCAACCCGACTTGAAAACAAACGCAGGGCGATGCAGATATCTCTTTCACAGGATCTTAATTTGATATTGGATTGGGGCGCCAAATATCTCGTTCAATTTAATGCATCCAAAACACAATCATGTTCCTTGTCGCGAAAAAATCATTAAACACGCATCCTTTGCTTATGAGTGACCAGCAGTGGGATTCTTAACTTCTCGATACGAGACGACTCGTTCGATATCGAGTTCTCGGTATCCCTTTCGAAACCTATCGAATACGTAATTCTCATATCCATCGAGTCGTAGTCCGTAGTACAGCGTAAAATTGGGAAAGTTATGTTGGCAACTACAATTTTTTGACATATTTAACTGTACAATTGGCAATATTGGCAAGTTTTCCTGTTGACCTCTTTGACCTTTCATTTTGTGCTTTTAGTATTTTTTATATTTTCATCTATTTTATGAGTATTTTATTTTATTCTTGTCTATTCTCTTTGCTTACGAAATATTTATGCGTCGCAATTTCATTTGACAATTAATTTTCAACCAATCAAATTGCTTCTTTGTAGTATACGTCACCTCTCGGTCGGTACCGAGTACTCGACATCGACTCGAAACCTATCGAAAATGCGATTCTCAATTTATATCGACTCGTAGTCCGTAGTAAAGAGTAAATTTGCACAGGACCGTACGCAGAGAGTGGAAAAATAAAGACTCCAGGGGCGCATTCAGATTAGACAACCTTGTGGTAAAATTTACCCATTTTGTGACAACGCTTATTGCGCATGTCTTTAACGGGCGTCGATTCTGAATGCGTCCAAGGTAAGTAAACAACGAGGCTTAGGCATGCTATTTACATAAACCAAAAAAAAGGCTTAGACGACACCTTCAATAAACAACCCATGAGGTATTTTTGGGCTCCTGAGGGGGGCAACTGCCCCCATTGCTTAATTTATAAACTTGACGTAAAGTACGAACCCTGTAAGTTCAACACAGCTACGTCATTATCAATCAAATGTTTACATACAAAAGAACCGACTTGCCATGTATTTTTTACCAAAGACATCGCTTAATTGTAGCACAGAATAACTAGCTGCCGCAAATTGTAGATATATAGTTTTTGTACTTGATGAGATGTGTGTTTGGGGCATTTTGATGCTATTAAAGTATGACGTAGCGATGTTTAACTAACAGCGTTTAAACTCTACCGTTTCCGCTGCCACTCAATTACGTTCGCAACTTAAATTTATCGCGTTTAATTTAACCATTTATAATCGTCGTTGCCGTATTTGGCTTGTTGTTTAATTAACTTGACCAAATTTAAACTGTTGTTATTGGTCGTTAACAGACGTTTGTGATCGATAACAGGATTGTTTCATTAACAATGTTCAAACTGCAGCGACAGCAGAAGCGTAACGGCAACGACAACGATTTGTCAAGTTGAAGCCTAAACTTTATGGCGTTTAATGTAATCATTTATAGGAACGCGTTGTCGCATTTGCGTTTATTGTTATCCTTTGCCAAGTTTTAACGTATCGTCGTCGGCGTAGTTCGCAGACGTTTGTTTATCGACCAATAGGTTTTTATTTAACAATTTGCAAAGGTCGATTGGTAACGGCGGCAGCAATACGGTAACGACAACGAAACGTCAAGTATATAAATTAAGCTTAAACTTCAATTTACGTCTGGCACCTACCCTTTTTTATTTAACAATTTGAAAAGTCGACGACGGCGGAAGCAAAACGGCCACAGAACGAAACGTTAAGTTTATAAACTTAGTATACATTGATAAGAGATTGTTGTAAACTAAATGTCGTTTGTTATTTTGACTCAAGGAGATAAACTTTAATAAGTTTATCTCCTTGATTTTGACTTATCGCTCAAGGTGCTTAGAGAGAAGGTGGCCCAACTTTGTTATGACAGTAAACAGCTGATACATGTGACGTCATTGGTGTCATTTTTGATTATATTCAAAATTTAAAATATAGTTTATACAATTATTGTTAAAGTATTTTTTTTCACTATTTACTTACTAATATAAACATGATTAACACGACATTTACAAAACACTAAAGAAATAACGACATTCTTTTTCTTAAAGAATACCTTTGACGTCACATATTTCAACTGTCCAAATGAAAGTTGGGCCACCTTCTCTTAAAGCACTTTGCTTTTCGCTTAGAGAGAACTAGGTAAAAATACAATAATTATAAATTATTTATTGGTTAATAAAATGTCGATCTTCTTTTTAAATATATATTGTACAATTATTTCTCTAAAACTCGGAAGTAATCTAATCCTTGTACCATTTGCTTTCGTTTGACAAATATTACATTTTTAACCAATCAAATTGCTTCGTTATTCTTCTCGACAGCATCGAAGGTACCGAGATCAAATGACGTACGAACTCGGAAGTTGTCGACTTGTTACCGAGTATCGAATAAGTTAAGAATCACCATTTCGTAGCATCTTACGTGCCGAGATGGTCGTCGAGAATCGGCCTGCTGTAGTTAGAGAAATATTGCACAGCGAAATAAGGCTAAGCGCTAATAATACCGGCCCTATTTTGTCATTTGATTTTACGTAGATGAATAATAGGATAAAGACTGCCTTAATAAGGATGGTGCTTGCTTTTATGCATGTCGGATTTAGGTCGTGCATTATTTGGATCTTAGCAGTGTCTTATTTTAACTTCGAAATTGTTCGTGTAACCGAACGTCTGTCGGCCACAAGAATTGTTGTATCACTTAAGACAAACAATGGGCGCATTCAGAGTGGCTTTCCAGTGACGCAAACAGAGCGCTCCCGAGTAGCTCAGGAGCATTTCGTTCTACTTTATGGCGTTCCAGTGACGGAAAGTGTTATGCACCTGAGATACTCCGTTTTCTTTCCCCTTGCCCCTCATTCACCAACCCCTCTTTTGGTTTTTGTGCTTCAAACGTGTTTTTATGGTTAGGGATGGATTTTTAAAATTATTTATTTAAAATGGAATTAGATATGAAAAAGAGATTATTATTATAAAGCCAAGAAAGGTTAAAAACAACGAAATTTTAAAATTTCTTAAAGTATCTATCTTTCCTTGTCTAAGGATGCGTTCCAGTGACTAACTTTTTAGAGCAGTTCAAGAGCTTCAAGCCCTGGAGCGTGAAGCACAAAAATTTTCGTCACTGGAAAGCCACCCAGGAGTACTCAGCTGCTTAGCCGCTAAGTATGCGGAGTGTCAAAACTTTCAAATTTAACCAATAGGATGGCTTTATTTTGACAGTTTTGACACTCTGCTACCCAGCGGTTTAAGCGGCTGAGTACTCCTGAATGTGCCCATTAAAACTAAAATGCTAACTTGGCGGATTTGAGCTTTTATGGAAAAACTGGTAAAATAAATAGAAAAATGGGATTTGTAGCACTGCAAATCAAATACTAAGTACCAATTTAGCTTTCAGTCAAGAATTGAGTGCAAAAGAGGAGAGGAAATAGTAAATTCAGGTTAGTTTTGGTTATCAAGTCTGATGATGAATGTGTCAAAAACGAAACGTGTCCGACTAAAAATTCTTTTAGATTCGTAATCAGCGC
Organism: Listronotus bonariensis; assembly: GCA_014170235.1. NCBI lineage: Eukaryota > Metazoa > Arthropoda > Insecta > Coleoptera > Curculionidae > Listronotus > Listronotus bonariensis. The sequence goes on along the minus strand of JACEGR010002183.1, from coordinate 95,256 downwards.
CCCAAAAACCCCCGTATACCAAATTTCATTAAAATCAGCGATGCGTCCGGCGGTTTGTAAATAATTACAAAAATGTTATTTTTAATTTTCAAATCACTAGAACCGATACTACAATGTCCGCCGATTAAGAATAAGTCTCTCTTTAACCTTTTAGAAGAATTTAAGTGTACAGCCCCATTTTGAAAAATTAAAATGAAAAAAACTTCCATTATTTTAATATATTAGTAAACTACATACCAATTTTTGAAAATATATAATGGCTCTTTCATGAAAATCAATGAAAATTTAAGCATTTACAGGTATCTCTCCCTAATATGGTAACCTGCAATAATTCTCTATGCTTCTCGACAGCACCCTATACTAGCTACAACGAAATTAAATGACATACGAACTCGGAAGATATCGACTCTCAAATAAGTTAAGAATCACCATTCGGTAGTGTCTCGATACGTTACGACTCGAGAGACGGCGGTTGAGAATCGACCTGCAGGTTTTGCAGAGCGGGGACACATTTAACCTTGTGGGCGTCACATTTGAGAATAACCTTAACTGGCATAAACACATTGTATCTATAGCCACCGCGGCTTCAAAAGCTTGGATTTCTTTTCCGAGCCAAAAAGTATTTTCTCCTTCCAATTTATACACTTTGTATGTGTCCCAAATTCGACCCTCTCTGGAATATTGTTCTCATGTCTGGGGAATGGCATCCCCTACAACCCTCAGCATTCTTGATGCCATTCAAAGAAAGGGCTGTTCGTCTTATTAATGATCCTTTACTTACTCAAAGACTTCCTTCTCTTGCCCATCGTCGAGCTGTGGGAGATCTATCGCTCTTCTATAGATACTTTTACGGCTTCTGCTCCGACGAATTATCCAGTATAGTCCCTCCTCTTGCAGCTCCCAACAGAGAAACTCGTGGTGCCGCGCGTATGCATCCCTATACGGTTCAATTGGACAGGCCTCGAACTTCCCATTTCGTTCGCTCTTTTATCCCTAGAGTTTCTAGACTGTGGAACCTGCTGCCAGCGGAGGTCTTTCCTTTTCCCCCAAATCTTCAAGTATTTAAGTCCCGTGTCAACAAACTCCCTCTTACCTCTGCTTAAGACACCCACGGTACGTTAGTATTTAGGCTTTAAGCCTTCGTGGTTTAGTCCAAAGATTAAAAAAAAAAAATCATACTTAAAATTGGTTATACTTTAGTTTTAGTTCTATGAAACGATCCAGTTTTTTTCTCTTGCCGCTTAAATACTTCTGGCTTTTCTTTGCCCAAAAAATGGACATACATATTTTTGAACGTAAGAAGAGCTTCGACAAAATCTTCGTAGGTGTCAAACGTGTCTCCCAGTTTCATTTTGTTTGTTTTATAATCAAAAATAATATTGACCAATAAAACAAATAATTATTAAAGTGACTTAATTCAATATTCGGCGGTTTTCAAATACGTAGATATAAAAACCGCCGGCGGTCGTTTAGCCACTACCTTGAAAATATCAAAACGGAAGCCGGAGTAATTGAAACGAAAATTCTAAATCAAACTTCTACATCTCTACAGATTAAAACTTTTGATTAAGATCATCTGGACCGCATCCAAGACCGCTTAGGTTACACGCATGGGAAAGTGCAGCCATTTATTTTATTTCGTGGTTGTGGCCAGAATTTCCCGTTTTTAATAAAGACATACTAATTATGTTTTATAATACACTCCCGGACAAAAACTGGACAACAAAATCTTGATCAAATTCATTCCTAATTAACTTTTTGGTTTTTTGATCTGATTTAGCAATACCTTTCGGTCCAGTTGTAGTCTCTTCCTCAATTATTATTATATTTAATATAGTGACTTTTAAGAAGTTTCAAAGGGGGGAGTACGTGGTGCAAATTTCTTGTTCATCAAATTTTTTTAATAAAATCGGGCGTTTTTACCGTCTAAATAGGCTAATTCGGGGTCGTGAAAAACGAAAAAAACATTACCTTTGCGATATTTAAAGATTTTTAGATTTTTCCCAAAACGTGACTTTTACAAGTTTCAAAGGGGAGTACGTGGTGCAAATTTCTTGTTCATCAAATTTTTTTAGTAAAATCGGGCGTTTTTACCGTTTAAATAGGCTAATTCGGGGTCGTGAAAAACGAAAAAACATTACCTTTGCGATATTTAAAGATTTTTAGATTTTTCCCAAAACGTGACTTTTACAGAGTTTCAAAGGGGGAGTACGTGGTGCAAATTTCTTGTTCATCAAATTTTTTTAATAAAATCGGGCGTTTTTACCGTTTAAATAGGCTAATTCGGGGTCGTGAAAAACGAAAAAACATTATCTTTGCGATATTTAAAGATTTTTAGATTTTTACCAAAACGTGACTTTTAAGAAGTTTCAAAGGGGAGTACGTGGTGCAAATTTCTTGTTCATCAAATTTTTTTAATAAAATCGGGCGTTTTTACCGTCTAAATAGGCTAATTCGGGGTCGTAAAAAACGAAAAAACATTATCTCTTTGCGATATTTAAAGATTTTTAGATTTTTACCAAAACGTGACTTTTAAGAAGTTTCAAAGGGAGTACGTGGTGCAAATTTCTTGTTCATCAAATTTTTTTAATAAAATCGGGCGTTTTTACCGTCTAAATAGGCTAATTCGGGGTCGTAAAAACGAAAAAACATTATCTTTGCGATATTTAAAGATTTTAGATTTTTACCAAAACGTGACTTTTAAGAAGTTTCAAAGGGGAGTACGTGGTGCAAATTTCTTGTTCATCAAATTTTTTTAATAAAATCGGGCGTTTTTACCGTCTAAATAGGCTAATTCGGGGTCGTAAAAAACGAAAAAAACATTATCTTTGCGATATTTAAAGATTTTTAGATTTTTACCAAAACGTGACTTTTAAGAAGTTTCAAAGGGGAGTACGTGGTGCAAATTTCTTGTTCATCAAATTTTTTTAATAAAATCGGGCGTTTTTACCGTCTAAATAGGCTAATTCGGGGTCGTAAAAACGAAAAAACATTATCTTTGCGATATTTAAAGATTTTTAGATTTTTACCAAAACGTGACTTTTAACAAGTTTCAAAGGGGAGTACGTGGTGCAAATTTCTTGTTCATCAAATTTTTTTAGTAAAATCGGGCGTTTTTACCGTCTAAATAGGCTAATTCGGGGTCGTGAAAAACGAAAAAAACATTATCTTTGCGATATTTAAAGATTTTTAGATTTTTCCCAAAACGTGACTTTTACAAGTTTCAAAGGGGAGTACGTGGTGCAAATTTCTTGTTCATCAAATTTTTTTAATAAAATCGGGCGTTTTTACCGTCTAAATAGGCTAATTCGGGGTCGTGAAAAACGAAAAAACATTATCTTTGCGATATTTAAAGATTTTTAGATTTTTCACCAAAACGTGACTTTTACGAAGTTTCAAAGGGGGAGTACGTGGTGCAAATTTCTTGTTCATCAAATTTTTTTAATAAAATCGGGCGTTTTTACCGTCTAAATAGGCTAATTCGGGGTCGTAAAAAACGAAAAAACATTATCTTTGCGATATTTAAAGATTTTTAGATTTTTACCAAAACGTGACTTTTAAGAAGTTTCAAAGGGAGTACGTGGTGCAAATTTCTTGTTCATCAAATTTTTTTAGTAAAATCGGGCGTTTTAACGGTCTAAATAGGTTAATTCGGGGTCGTAAAAACGAAAAAAACATTATCTTTGCGATATTTAAAGATTTTTAGATTTTTACCAAAACGTGACTTTTAAGAAGTTTCAAAGGGGAGTACGTGGTGCAAATTTCTTGTTCATCAAATTTTTTTAATAAAATCGGGCGTTTTAACCGTCTAAATAGGCTAATTCGGGGTCGTAAAAACGAAAAACATTATCTTTGCGATATTAAAGATTTTTAGATTTTTCCCAAAACGTGACTTTTACAAGTTTCAAAGGGGAGTACGTGGTGCAAATTTCTTGTTCATCAAATTTTTTTTAGTAAAATCGGGCGTTTTAACGGTCTAAATAGGCTAATTCGGGGTCGTAAAAACGAAAAAACATTATCTTTGCGATATTTAAAGATTTTTAGATTTTTCACCAAAACGTGACTTTTAACAAGTTTCAAAGGGGAGTACGTGGTGCAAATTTCTTGTTCATCAAATTTTTTTTAGTAAAATCGGGCGTTTTTACCGTTCTAAATAGGCTAATTCGGGGTCGTAAAAACGAAAAAACATTATCTTTGCGATATTTAAAGATTTTTAGATTTTTCCCAAAACGTGACTTTTACAAGTTTCAAAGGGGGAGTACGTGGTGCAAATTTCTTGTTCATCAAATTTTTTTTAATAAAATCGGGCGTTTTTACCGTCTAAATAGGCTAATTCGGGGTCGTAAAAACGAAAAACATTATCTTTGCGATATTTAAAGATTTTTAGATTTTTACCAAAACGTGACTTTTACAAGTTTCAAAGGGGGAGTACGTGGTGCAAATTTCTTGTTCATCAAATTTTTTTTAATAAAATCGGGCGTTTTTACCGTCTAAATAGGCTAATTCGGGGTCGTAAAAAACGAAAAAACATTATCTTTGCGATATTTAAAGATTTTTAGATTTTTACCAAAACGTGACTTTTACGAAGTTTCAAAGGGGAGTACGTGGTGCAAATTTCTTGTTCATCAAATTTTTTTTTAATAAAATCGGGCGTTTTTACCGTCTAAATAGGCTAATTCGGGGTCGTAAAAACGAAAAACATTATCTTTGCGATATTTAAAGATTTTTAGATTTTTCCCAAAACGTGACTTTTTACAAGTTTCAAAGGGGGAGTACGTGGTGCAAATTTCTTGTTCATCAAATTTTTTTTAATAAAATCGGGCGTTTTTACCGTCTAAATAGGCTAATTCGGGGTCGTAAAAACGAAAAACATTATCTTTGCGATATTTAAAGATTTTTAGATTTTTACCAAAACGTGACTTTTAACAAGTTTCAAAGGGGGAGTACGTGGTGCAAATTTCTTGTTCATCAAATTTTTTTAATAAAATCGGGCGTTTTTACCGTCTAAATAGGCTAATTCGGGGTCGTAAAAACGAAAAAACATTATCTTTGCGATATTTAAAGATTTTTAGATTTTTACCAAAACGTGACTTTTTACAAGTTTCAAAGGGGGAGTACGTGGTGCAAATTTCTTGTTCATCAAATTTTTTTAATAAAATCGGGCGTTTTTACCGTCTAAATAGGCTAATTCGGGGTCGTAAAAAACGAAAAAACATTATCTTTGCGATATTTAAAGATTTTTAGATTTTTACCAAAACGTGACTTTTACAAGTTTCAAAGGGGGAGTACGTGGTGCAAATTTCTTGTTCATCAAATTTTTTTTAATAAAATCGGGCGTTTTTACCGTCTAAATAGGCTAATTCGGGGTCGTAAAAACGAAAAAACATTATCTTTGCGATATTTAAAGATTTTTAGATTTTTACCAAAACGTGACTTTTACAAGTTTCAAAGGGGAGTACGTGGTGCAAATTTCTTGTTCATCAAATTTTTTTAATAAAATCGGGCGTTTTTACCGTCTAAATAGGTTAATTCGGGGTCGTAAAAAACGAAAAAACATTATCTTTGCGATATTTAAAGATTTTTAGATTTTTACCAAAACGTGACTTTTTACAAGTTTCAAAGGGGAGTACGTGGTGCAAATTTCTTGTTCATCAAATTTTTTTAATAAAATCGGGCGTTTTTACCGTCTAAATAGGCTAATTCGGGGTCGTAAAAACGAAAAAACATTATCTTTGCGATATTTAAAGATTTTTAGATTTTTACCAAAACGTGACTTTTTACAAGTTTCAAAGGGGGAGTACGTGGTGCAAATTTCTTGTTCATCAAATTTTTTTAATAAAATCGGGCGTTTTTACCGTCTAAATAGGCTAATTCGGGGTCGTAAAAACGAAAAAACATTATCTTTGCGATATTTAAAGATTTTTAGATTTTTACCAAAACGTGACTTTTTACAAGTTTCAAAGGGGAGTACGTGGTGCAAATTTCTTGTTCATCAAATTTTTTTAATAAAATCGGGCGTTTTTACCGTCTAAATAGGCTAATTCGGGGTCGTAAAAACGAAAAACATTATCTTTGCGATATTTAAAGATTTTTAGATTTTTCCCAAAACGTGACTTTTACAAGTTTCAAAGGGGGAGTACGTGGTGCAAATTTCTTGTTCATCAAATTTTTTTAATAAAATCGGGCGTTTTTACCGTCTAAATAGGCTAATTCGGGGTCGTAAAAACGAAAAAACATTATCTTTGCGATATTTAAAGATTTTTAGATTTTTACCAAAACGTGACTTTTACAAGTTTCAAAGGGGAGTACGTGGTGCAAATTTCTTGTTCATCAAATTTTTTTAGTAAAATCGGGCGTTTTTACCGTCTAAATAGGCTAATTCGGGGTCGTAAAAAACGAAAAAACATTATCTTTGCGATATTTAAAGATTTTTAGATTTTTACCAAAACGTGACTTTTAACAAGTTTCAAAGGGGAGTACGTGGTGCAAATTTCTTGTTCATCAAATTTTTTTTAATAAAATCGGGCGTTTTTACCGTCTAAATAGGCTAATTCGGGGTCGTAAAAACGAAAAAACATTATCTTTGCGATATTTAAAGATTTTTAGATTTTTACCAAAACGTGACTTTTACAAGTTTCAAAGGGGGAGTACGTGGTGCAAATTTCTTGTTCATCAAATTTTTTTAATAAAATCGGGCGTTTTTACGGTCTAAATAGGCTAATTCGGGGTCGTAAAAACGAAAAAAACATTATCTTTGCGATATTTAAAGATTTTTAGATTTTTCCCAAAACGTGACTTTTTACAAGTTTCAAAGGGGGAGTACGTGGTGCAAATTTCTTGTTCATCAAATTTTTTTAATAAAATCGGGCGTTTTTACCGTCTAAATAGGCTAATTCGGGGTCGTAAAAAACGAAAAAACATTATCTTTGCGATATTTAAAGATTTTTAGATTTTTCCCAAAACGTGACTTTTACAAGTTTCAAAGGGGGAGTACGTGGTGCAAATTTCTTGTTCATCAAATTTTTTTTAGTAAAATCGGGCGTTTTTACCGTCTAAATAGGCTAATTCGGGGTCGTAAAAACGAAAAAACATTACCTTTGCGATATTTAAAGATTTTTAGATTTTTCCCAAAACGTGACTTTTACAAGTTTCAAAGGGGAGTACGTGGTGCAAATTTCTTGTTCATCAAATTTTTTTAGTAAAATCAGGCGTTTTTACCGTCTAAATAGGCTAATTCGGGGTCGTGAAAAACGAAAAAACATTACCTTTGCGATATTTAAAGATTTTTAGATTTTTACCAAAACGTGACTTTTAACAAGTTTCAAAGGGAGTACGTGGTGCAAATTTCTTGTTCATCAAATTTTTTTTTAATAAAATCGGGCGTTTTTACCGTCTAAATAGGCTAATTCGGGGTCGTGAAAAACGAAAAAACATTACCTTTGCGATATTTAAAGATTTTTAGATTTTTCCCAAAACGTGACTTTTACAAGTTTCAAAGGGGGAGTACGTGGTGCAAATTTCTTGTTCATCAAATTTTTTTAAGTAAAATCGGGCGTTTTTACCGTCTAAATAGGCTAATTCGGGGTCGTGAAAAACGAAAAAAACATTACCTTTGCGATATTTAAAGATTTTTAGATTTTTACCAAAACGTGACTTTTAACAAGTTTCAAAGGGGAGTACGTGGTGCAAATTTCTTGTTCATCAAATTTTTTTAATAAAATCGGGCGTTTTTACCGTCTAAATAGGCTAATTCGGGGTCGTAAAAACGAAAAAACATTATCTTTGCGATATTTAAAGATTTTTAGATTTTTCCCAAAACGTGACTTTTTACAAGTTTCAAAGGGGGAGTACGTGGTGCAAATTTCTTGTTCATCAAATTTTTTTTAATAAAATCGGGCGTTTTTACCGTCTAAATAGGGCTAATTCGGGGTCGTAAAAACGAAAAAACATTATCTTTGCGATATTTAAAGATTTTTAGATTTTTACCAAAACGTGACTTTTAAGAAGTTTCAAAGGGGAGTACGTGGTGCAAATTTCTTGTTCATCAAATTTTTTTAATAAAATCGGGCGTTTTTACCGTCTAAATAGGCTAATTCGGGGTCGTAAAAACGAAAAAACATTATCTTTGCGATATTTAAAGATTTTTAGATTTTTACCAAAACGTGACTTTTACAAGTTTCAAAGGGGGAGTACGTGGTGCAAATTTCTTGTTCATCAAATTTTTTTAATAAAATCGGGCGTTTTTACCGTCTAAATAGGCTAATTCGGGGTCGTAAAAAACGAAAAAAACATTATCTTTGCGATATTTAAAGATTTTTAGATTTTTCCCAAAACGTGACTTTTTACAAGTTTCAAAGGGGGGAGTACGTGGTGCAAATTTCTTGTTCATCAAATTTTTTTAATAAAATCGGGCGTTTTTACCGTCTAAATAGGCTAATTCGGGGTCGTGAAAAACGAAAAAAACATTATCTTTGCGATATTTAAAGATTTTTAGATTTTTCCCAAAACGTGACTTTTACAAGTTTCAAAGGGGAGTACGTGGTGCAAATTTCTTGTTCATCAAATTTTTTTAATAAAATCGGGCGTTTTTACCGTCTAAATAGGCTAATTCGGGGTCGTAAAAAACGAAAAAACATTATCTTTGCGATATTTAAAGATTTTTAGATTTTTACCCAAAACGTGACTTTTTACAAGTTTCAAAGGGGAGTACGTGGTGCAAATTTCTTGTTCATCAAATTTTTTTTAATAAAATCGGGCGTTTTTACCGTCTAAATAGGCTAATTCGGGGTCGTAAAAACGAAAAACATTATCTTTGCGATATTTAAAGATTTTTAGATTTTTACCAAAACGTGACTTTTAAGAAGTTTCAAAGGGGGAGTACGTGGTGCAAATTTCTTGTTCATCAAATTTTTTTAATAAAATCGGGCGTTTTTACCGTCTAAATAGGCTAATTCGGGGTCGTAAAAACGAAAAAACATTATCTTTGCGATATTTAAAGATTTTTAGATTTTTACCAAAACGTGACTTTTAACAAGTTTCAAAGGGGAGTACGTGGTGCAAATTTCTTGTTCATCAAATTTTTTTAAGTAAAATCGGGCGTTTTAACGGTCTAAATAGGCTAATTCGGGGTCGTAAAAAACGAAAAAAACATTATCTTTGCGATATTTAAAGATTTTTTAGATTTTTACCAAAACGTGACTTTTAACAAGTTTCAAAGGGGAGTACGTGGTGCAAATTTCTTGTTCATCAAATTTTTTTAATAAAATCGGGCGTTTTAACGGTCTAAATAGGCTAATTCGGGGTCGTAAAAACGAAAAAACATTATCTTTGCGATATTTAAAGATTTTTAGATTTTTCCCAAAACGTGACTTTTACAAGTTTCAAAGGGAGTACGTGGTGCAAATTTCTTGTTCATCAAATTTTTTTTAGTAAAATCGGGCGTTTTAACCGTCTAAATAGGCTAATTCGGGGTCGTAAAAACGAAAAAACATTATCTTTGCGATATTTAAAGATTTTTAGATTTTTACCCAAAACGTGACTTTTACAAGTTTCAAAGGGGGAGTACGTGGTGCAAATTTCTTGTTCATCAAATTTTTTTTAGTAAAATCGGGCGTTTTTACCGTCTAAATAGGCTAATTCGGGGTCGTAAAAACGAAAAAACATTATCTTTGCGATATTTAAAGATTTTTAGATTTTTCCCAAAACGTGACTTTTACAAGTTTCAAAGGGGAGTACGTGGTGCAAATTTCTTGTTCATCAAATTTTTTTAGTAAAATCGGGCGTTTTAACCGTCTAAATAGGCTAATTCGGGGTCGTAAAAACGAAAAAAACATTATCTTTGCGATATTTAAAGATTTTTAGATTTTTCCCAAAACGTGACTTTTACAAGTTTCAAAGGGGGGAGTACGTGGTGCAAATTTCTTGTTCATCAAATTTTTTTAATAAAATCGGGCGTTTTTACCGTTTAAATAGGCTAATTCGGGGTCGTGAAAAACGAAAAAACATTACCTTTGCGATATTTAAAGATTTTTAGATTTTTCACCAAAACGTGACTTTTACGAAGTTTCAAAGGGGGAGTACGTGGTGCAAATTTCTTGTTCATCAAATTTTTTTTTAATAAAATCAGGCGTTTTTACCGTCTAAATAGGCTAATTCTGGGGTCGTAAAAACGAAAAACATTATCTTTGCGATATTTAAAGATTTTTAGATTTTTACCAAAACGTGACTTTTAAGAAGTTTCAAAGGGGGAGTACGTGGTGCAAATTTCTTGTTCATCAAATTTTTTTTTAATAAAATCGGGCGTTTTTACCGTCTAAAATAGGCTAATTCGGGGTCGTAAAAACGAAAAACATTATCTTTGCGATATTTAAAGATTTTTAGATTTTTACCAAAACGTGACTTTTAACAAGTTTCAAAGGGGGAGTACGTGGTGCAAATTTCTTGTTCATCAAATTTTTTTTAATAAAATCGGGCGTTTTTACCGTCTAAATAGGCTAATCTGGGGTCGTAAAAACGAAAAAAACATTATCTTTGCGATATTTAAAGATTTTTAGATTTTTACCAAAACGTGACTTTTAACAAGTTTCAAAGGGGAGTACGTGGTGCAAATTTCTTGTTCATCCAATTTTTTTAATAAAATCGGGCGTTTTTACCGTCTAAATAGGCTAATTCGGGGTCGTAAAAACGAAAAACATTATCTTTGCGATATTTAAAGATTTTTAGATTTTTACCAAAACGTGACTTTTACAAGTTTCAAAGGGGGAGTACGTGGTGCAAATTTCTTGTTCATCAAATTTTTTTTAGTAAAATCGGGCGTTTTTACCGTCTAAATAGGCTAATTCGGGGTCGTAAAAACGAAAAACATTATCTTTGCGATATTTAAAGATTTTAGATTTTTACCAAAACGTGACTTTTAACAAGTTTCAAAGGGGAGTACGTGGTGCAAATTTCTTGTTCATCAAATTTTTTTAATAAAATCGGGCGTTTTTACCGTCTAAATAGGCTAATTCGGGGTCGTAAAAAACGAAAAAACATTATCTTTGCGATATTTAAAGATTTTTAGATTTTTCCCAAAACGTGACTTTTTACAAGTTTCAAAGGGGGAGTACGTGGTGCAAATTTCTTTGTTCATCAAATTTTTTTAGTAAAATCGGGCGTTTTTACCGTCTAAATAGGCTAATTCGGGGTCGTAAAAAACGAAAAAAACATTATCTTTGCGATATTTAAAGATTTTTAGATTTTTACCAAAACGTGACTTTTACGAAGTTTCAAAGGGGGAGTACGTGGTGCAAATTTCTTGTTCATCAAATTTTTTTTAATAAAATCGGGCGTTTTTACCGTCTAAATAGGCTAATTCTGGGGTCGTAAAAACGAAAAAAACATTATCTTGCGATATTTAAAGATTTTTAGATTTTTACCAAAACGTGACTTTTACAAGTTTCAAAGGGGAGTACGTGGTGCAAATTTCTTGTTCATCAAATTTTTTTAATAAAATCAGGCGTTTTTACCGTCTAAATAGGCTAATTCGGGGTCGTAAAAACGAAAAAACATTATCTTTGCGATATTTAAAGATTTTTAGATTTTTACCAAAACGTGACTTTTACAAGTTTCAAAGGGGGGAGTACGTGGTGCAAATTTCTTGTTCATCAAATTTTTTTAATAAAATCGGGCGTTTTTACCGTCTAAATAGGCTAATTCGGGGTCGTAAAAACGAAAAACATTATCTTTGCGATATTTAAAGATTTTTAGATTTTTCCCAAAACGTGACTTTTTACAAGTTTCAAAGGGGGAGTACGTGGTGTAAATTTCTTGTTCATCAAATTTTTTTAGTAAAATCGGGCGTTTTAACCGTCTAAATAGGCTAATTTGGGGTCGTAGAAAACGAAAAAACATTATCCTTGCGATATTTAAAGATTTTTAGATTTTTCCCAAAACGTGACTTTTTACAGAAGTTTTAAAGGGGGAGTACGTGGTGCAAATTTCTTGTTCATCAAATTTTTTTTAGTAAAATCGGGCGTTTTTACCGTCTAAATAGGCTAATTCGGGGTCGTAAAAAACGAAAAACATTATCTTTGCGATATTTAAAGATTTTTAGATTTTTACCAAAACGTGACTTTTTACAAGTTTCAAAGGGGGAGTACGTGGTGCAAATTTCTTGTTCATCAAATTTTTTTTAGTAAAATCGGGCGTTTTTACCGTCTAAATAGGCTAATTCGGGGTCGTAAAAACGAAAAACATTATCTTTGCGATATTTAAAGATTTTTGAGATTTTTCCCAAAACGTGACTTTTACAAGTTTCAAAGGGGGAGTACGTGGTGCAAATTTCTTGTTCATCAAATTTTTAAATAAAATCAGGCGTTTACCTGTTAAATAGGCTAATTCGGGGTCGTAAAAACGAAAAACATTATCTTTGCGATATTTAAAGATTTTTAGATTTTTACCAAAACGTGACTTTTTACAAGTTTCAAAGGGGAGTACGTGGTGCAAATTTCTTGTTCATCAAATTTTTTTTAGTAAAATCGGGCGTTTTTACCGTCTAAATAGGCTAATTTGGGGTCGTAAAAAACGAAAAAAACGTTATCTTTTGCGATATTTAAAGATTTTAAGATTTTGCCAAAACGTGACATTATTGTTTGCCTTACCGTTATTGTAAATATAAGAGCATCAGACAAGTAATAAGATAACAACTACAGATATTAACCTAAATTCTTTAATACTGAAAAGATAAAATATTTTAACAAAACTAGAACTCTGAACAAAAATGTAAAACAAAAAAACTCTAAAATGTATTCATAAACAAAACTAAAACCATGATACTGGGGCTAGAATATGTGGAAAGGAACTACTAAAGTACTCAAAAAATAACCTATTGGATTAGTCTAAAAATATTTTAAAGTGAATATATCCACTTATGAACTAAAAGTTCTTTCAGTCGCTGCTGAAGTAGCTGGCATATCAGAAATTACTGCTTTTTGCCACTGTCGAAGTGGCATTTCCTTAGACTATTGCAACAGACCAAACATTACTTGTTTTTCAATGCTAAAATGTTTGTTTTGTTGGATTATGAAAACGTCTAAACAATAGAAAACAAAACGTGTGTGACAAAAGAAAACAAATCAAATGTTTGCCTTTGTTTACAAAATACACTGTGTTGGCAACACTGTAAATAATATAATGACAGAGAGATGCGTTTCAGTTGCCAGAGGTGTGCCATTAAGACAATAATAAAATAACAAAACCTTTTATCAAATAAGAATGTTTTAGATAAACATCGCTTTGCAATAAGATTTGGGTATATAATTTTACGTTTTTATAACGTGGATATAAAATATTGCGTGTGTATGTATGTAAACTCGTGGAATTAAAAGATAGAATGTATTACATTTGCCCAAGAGGCAGTTTTACAAATAATATTTAATTTAAGATTTATTCTCATAAAGGAAGTGCAACTAGTATCCATAATTAGTCATTTGTAAATAAGTTATGTATATGAAATAATTTAGAACATTATCATTATGTATCTCATAAAGAAGTAACCACCAAACAGACTCACGTGCCAACAACGATTGCTGACCCCAAACGAATTGCAAAACAAAACATATAAGCTTACTTACCCGTGAAATGACACATTGGGGTTTTGAAAAAGTCTATTTCTTGGGCATTACTAGGCATCTCACTGGAACCATATTGTCGGCAAATATTTGTCCAATAATTTACAACAAAACAAAAACACTATAAGAGACACATGAAAAACTGAGAAAATCCACCAAAACAACTATTTCTCACAAGGCAACGCTGCGAGTAATGGCGCATGAGAAGTGATAAAGAGGAAATGCAACGAGACTCAGCCAATCCGAGCTCCGCTTGGAGGCTGGCGGCCCGTAGCAACGTTCGTCGGGTTGCTTAGTCGAATTTACCTGTGACTTAAAACAAAAAGAAAAAACCTGTAAATTCATCAAATTTTTTTATAGTAAAATCGGAGCGTTTTAACCGTCTAAATAGGCTAATTCGGGGTCGTAAAAACGAAAAAAACATTATCTTTGCGAGTATTTAAAGATTTTGGATTTTACCAAAACGTGACTTTTAGAAATTTCAAAGGGGTACGTGGTGCAAATTTCTTGTTCATCAAATTTTTTAGTAAAATCGGGCGTTTTAACCGTCTAAATAGACTAATTCGGGGTTGTAAAAACGAAAAAACATTATCTTTGCGATATTTAAAGATTTTTAGATTTTTACCAAAACGTGACTTTTAGAAGTTTCAAAGGGGGTACGTGGTGCAAATTTCTTGTTCATCAAATTTTTTTAGTAAAATCGGGCGTTTTAACCGTCTAAATAGGCTAATTCGGGGTCGTAAAAACGAAAAAAACATTATCTTTGCGATATTTAAAGAGTTTTAGATTTTACCAAAACGTGACTTTTAAGAAAATTTCAAGGGGGTACGTGGTGCAAATTTCTGTTCATCAATTTTTTAGTAAAATCGGGCGTTTTAACCGTCTAAGTAGAAGCTAATTCGGGGTTGTAAAAACGAAAAAACATCATCTTTGCGATATTAAAAGATTTTTAGATTTTTACCAAAACGTGACTTTTAAAAGTTTCAAAGGAGGGTACGTGGTGCAAATTTCTTGTTCATCAAATTTTTTTAGTAAAATCGGGCGTTTTAACCGTCTAAATAGGCTAATTCGGGGTTGTAAAAAACGAAAAACATTATCTTTGCGATATTTAAAGATTTTAGATTTTACCAAAACGTGACTTTACAAATTTCAAAGGGTACGTGGTGCAAATTTCTTGTTCATCAAATTTTTTTAGTAAAATCAGGCGTTTTAACCGTCTGAAATAGGCTAATTCGGGGTTGTAAAAAACGAAAAACATTATCTTTGCGATATTTAAAGATTTTTAGATTTTTACCAAAACGTGACTTTTAAGAAGTTTCAAAGGGGAGTACGTGGTGCAAATTTCTTGTTCATCAATAATTTTTAATAAAATCGAGCGTTTTACCGTCTAAAATAGGCTGAATTCGGGGTTGTAAAAAACGAAAAAAACATTATCTTTGCGATATTTAAAGATTTTAGATTTTACCAAAACGTGACTTTTACAGAAGTTTCAAAGGGGAGTACGTGGTGCAAATTTCTTGTTCATCAAATTTTTTTAGTAAAATCGGGCGTTTTAACGGTCTAAATAGGCTAATTCGGGGTCGTAAAAAACGAAAAAAACATTATCTTTGCGATATTTAAAGATTTTTAGATTTTTACCAAAACGTGACTTTTAAGAGTTTCAAAGGGAGTACGTGGTGCAAATTTCTTGTTCATCAAAATTTTTTAGATAAAATCGGGCGTTTTTAACCATCTAAATAGGCTAATTCGGGGTTCGTAAAAACGAAAAAGCATTATCTTTGCGATATTTAAAGATTTTTAGATTTTACCAAAACGTGACTTTTAAGCAAGTTTCAAAGGGGGAGTACGTGGTGCAAATTTCTTGTTCATCAAATTTTTCTTAGTAAAATCGGGCGTTTTACCGTCTGAATAGGCATGTGAATTCGGGGTCGTAAAAAAGCAGAAAAGCATTCATCTTTGCGATATTTAAAGATTTTGGTTTTTACCAAGAACGATGACTTTCACGAAGTTTCAAGGGGGAGTACGTGGTGCAAATTTCACTTGTTCATCAAATTTTTCTTAGTAAAATCGGGCGGCGTTTTTACCGTCTATAATAGGCTAAAATTCGGGGTACGTAAAAAACGAAAAAAACATTATCTTTGCGATATTTACAAAATTTTCCAGATTTTCGCCAAAACGACTTTTATGAAGTTTAACTGTAATACGGACCTGTATTTTACAGAATTTGGTAAAAAATGTTAAAGACAACATTTTAGACTAATACCTTAGTCTATGACAAAATACCTAATAACTTAAAAATGCTCAAATAATAAATGATCAAATGACGGACGACTTAATTCTAATGTATGATACATCGTTGAATTCGTAGATTAAAACCAGCCTTTAAATCCTAATATTAGAATATCAGGACCGTATTTAAAAAAATAAAGTTGATGATGGTTCTAGCCGAAAACAGAAACGTCGATATTAGATGAAAACGCCAACCATTGATAGATCAGAACCATAGCAAAGCGACGGCAAAGCAGTTATTTTAGAAACCCGATTATAAATGAAGACCAAGATAAAAATAAAACAAATTTCCAATTTTCGGGTTTTTTTCGGATATCTTGCAAATACTCGAGATTTTTAAACTTTTTAAACAGCATATTAATTAGGCACATAAAACCTTAACTTTGTTTCCATTTAACCGAGTTCGTATCTTTTCTCATTTCCAGATGTATACTGGCCCACTCCTTATCTTGGACGTTGTATGTTGCTATTTAATTACCGAAAAATAAACATATTTGAAGTCTTCTGTTTTTGCCGATTTTAAGATTTATCTATGGCGGGTATAGATGGGCCCATATTTAATTCATTCTGAAAGCGATGCCGTCATGAGTACACAAAAGTGATAAAGTAAACAAACCTCTTCGAATGCACGTAGCCTCGGACAGAGCCTAGGAGTTACATATTTTTAGATAAATACTAAGAAATATATTGGTAAAACGCGTATCACCTACTTACAAAGAGCATTCTCTTGTTTCGCCTCTGCCTACTATAAAATCGGTGGCACGTGGCGTGGTACTAGAAACTCGTCGGGTTAAATATTTTTGCTGCAATAAATCATTGTTCACAAAGGGTTTCTTTACTTTATCATTTTTTGTGTACTTCTGGCGGCATCGCTTTCAGAATGAATTAAATTTGGACCCATCTTTACTATAATTTGACTTTGGCGCCCCAGGTGTATTAAATTAAGGTCATGTGACAAAGATATCTGCAACGCCCTGTAGTTTGCTTGGTTGTTTTTCTTGGTGGTTTCTCAAAATTGGTAGATCCTTAAAAAAAAAATGCGTAATAAAATTATTTAAAAAATTATGGAATACATATTTGAGACATTTTGCACCTCCTAAAATAACAGACGTTTTTGGCCTTCCTTATGGTTATCGTTATTAAAACATAACGATTACGGCAGCAGTTTTAGACAGAGATTTTGCAGCCTCTTTTAAGAAATATATCTTGCGTCTGCGCTTTCGACACATAACCTTATTTTTGCCTGTGATTCACCCATTTTAAAGTTAACGAAAAATCAGTATTTACTTTTATTCTTCATAAGATATAAATTCATATTTAAATATATGCAAACCCTTCTGTTGATTTCGTTTTTTAAAGTAGATGCAAACAATACAGTATAAGCAAAACACAAAAAGTAAGGTTAGGTTTGGTAGTAGAATAAAAAGCAAGTGTGCCAGATTGTAACATCTAAATTAATTACTGATTTAGAATATCCGTAAAAGTGCAAGTCCGTTTTAATTTCTTAACACTATTTGATTTTTATTACTGCTATAGATTTTTCGCTAATTAGAGCCTAGGAATAAATGATATTTTAATTAATACGGCATTAAAATTTTAACCTTTAAAATAATTGATATTAAAATTTCTACAATCCGGCAACCACGCAGTTTAACAATAACGATAACGATAAGCTCTTCGGTATTCATCCGTAATTAAAGGAGTCCGGTATGGTTAATAACGATAACGGATCATGTTCGCGTTACTGCACAGTCTCAGAATAACGTTAACCACAACGGAATTGCAAAATAAGGGGTGCAAAATGTCTCTATTATACTCTATAAAGTCATTGCGTGTACATATGTGTAATAAAAAAGATAGACATTAAAATAATGACTTTTATGACAGATTTCCATTTACCTGTTAATAAAAATTTAAAATAAAATTTGATAACATATATTTTACTGCCGTTCTACTTTTTATATGCCGTAAATATAGTCGTTAATTATTCGTTTTTAAATTTTTGTTAGATTGTGGAGTAATAAACAAACAGATATACCGGGTGTTTCAAAGTAGGTCTAAATTAATCAGCAAACACTGTTTTTTTGCAAGGTACATTTTTATATTGTACATACATATTCATATGAAATATTATTCAATTCTTCGTGACGTGAAAGATTTGTTTTAACAATGATCTTATTTATGAAAAGCTCTCGTTGTAGTGAGTAGGTCTGGGGGCAGTTTATCCGACTCCCGCTCCTTTTACTTTTGTTACATCCCACATCCTGTTGGTCCGCCCAAAGTCGATTGATGAGATAAGGTCACGACATTCGCCATATTGGCTAGCGCGGCTGTGACGTCAAGTCGGGCCATTTTCGGCCATGTTTGATTTTAGGCAGATCAGTGGCGTAGAAGTAAGGAGAAAACAAAAAAGAACTGTATGTTGTAAACAAAATTTATTGTATTATTTTAATAGGCATAACTTAAAACAAAAACATAAATGTGGTTTAAATATTGAAAATTAAAAATTATCAAAGCGACGACAGGACGATGAGGCACCTGACAGAGCAAAACATTTTCCATGGTTCCGTAAGTCAAAAACCATTTTAAAAACTTTGTATACAGGGTGTCCGCTAATGAATGGTACACAGAAAAACCACAGATTCCTTATGCCAAAATATTAAGATTTAACCAAAAATACCTAATATCCAAAAGTTTATAATAAGGAAGATACGGGTGGTGTCATAGTAAAAAGAAAAAGTAAATTTATTTCGATAATTGTTCCCCCTTTTTAAATATCTTAATAAAACGGTATCTAGGGGTTTTTAAACATAAGCTTTTCAGATCGACTATTAATTTTTGTGTGTAGACTAGAGGGCGATGGGTACCCTATTTAAAATTCTCTAAAACTACCCAATTTTTGTTACTACTCTGTATGTATGTAAACTAGTAAGCTTCTCTATGCTTTCTGCACAAAAAGGTATACTTAGTAAGAATCGGTCTTGACAACCGTTTTAAGGTATTCACGTTTTAGTTGTTCAGTGCACCCGAAAGTATGTATGTACCTTCAATAACATCGTATTAGCTATAATTACAACTGCGCAGATATAAATAGCTGATATCTAAAAACTCCTGGATACCGATGAGTTTTATTAAAATGTTTAAAACATATCAAAAGTTATCGAAATGCATGCATAAAAAATATTTATATCTTAACACTCCGTATCTTCCTTATCATTAACTTTTGGATATAGGTATGTTTGTTTAAATCCTAAATGGGTATTTTTGCATAAGAAATCTGTGGTTTTTCTGTGTACCATTAATTAGCGGACACTCATCTGTATCATATGTATATAAAAACACGAATGACTGAAAACTATTCGACTAAACACTATCAAAATCTCTAAAATAAAACGAGTCCGAACTAAAAATATGTGAAGTCTCTAAACTAACCAAAAACATTAACAACTGAAAATCCTTGCAAAATTCAAACAGTTTTTACCAAAAAAGCTTCGACAAGGCACGACTCTGTCATCAGCTGGTAATGCTACCAACTTTGAACAGAACTGCCAACCGAAAACATAATTCTCCACCCTCACGGCCCCGACAAAAGCTATCACCGGTCTTGCTTATGTCTAAACCCCTTCTCATAAAGAAACTCTTGGTCCCACCCTCTTTTTTCTCTCTAATCAGCACTTCTGAGTTTGACAGTTTTTAAATACAGAAAACATTATTCTTATTTATTTTTTATTTTTGGACACTGTCTAAACCAAGATTTTTAATTTTAAATACACTTCCAATAACATTTTTTTTAAATATTTGTCATTGTGTTATTGAGGCTAACTTTGAAATTTTAAAAGTGGATCTACAGTGTGTTAGGGAAATAATGTTTCGTAACTTCAATAGGTTATTCCTTGCTTTATTCTAAAAGCAAAACAAAATCCCATATCATATGTCCGAAAATCAGCCCCTTCGGAGAAAGAAAAACCTAAACTTATTTCTTTTTAGTTATAAAAACAATTAATTTTGCACTTTAATTATTTAAAATCTTATGCCCTATAGCGCAAAATGAATTGATACATCATATTTATTAATTAACTGTCTCTAAAAATATATTTTCCTTGCTTATTAAATACAATTTTCCAAAGAAAAACAGACAAACTAAATCCCTCACACAATTCGCAATGTCGTACGCGACATGGTGTTGATAAGTAAAAAAATAAATACCTACGTCGGAAAAAATGTTTTATAGTTTCATGCATATATTAATGCAAGTAATGTTTACCCGAACCGAAATTACATTTTATTTTTAGTATGTATTACTGTAAAGATATGTTTTTGGACGCGATTATCACGATGTGCATTTTATTTACAGGAAGGCTCATTGCAATTCTGAAGAAGCTAGACGCATTTACGAAGAACGTTTTTTGATCGAAGACTATCAGCTAGAGGATGATTTGTGAAAACTTTCAACGACTTACGAGTATTGTGAGTACTAATACATTTAACTGTAACTTTAAGTGCTTTACGAATAGGGTTGTAAAATGACGGTCATTTATTTTTTGTGACACATGACAGTTATCTATATGTCATTTTTGTCATTTATTTTCATTTATTATTTGCCTTACCGTTATTGTAAATATAAGAGCATCAGACAAGTAATAAGATAACAACTACAGATATTAACCTAAATTCTTTAATACTGAAAAGATAAAATATTTTAACAAAAACTGAGGCCTCTGAACAAAAAATGTAAAAACTTCTAAAAAAACTAAAATGTATTCATAAACAAAACTAAAACCATGATACTGGGGCTAGAATATGTGGAAAGGAACTTCTAAAGTACTTAAAAAATAACCTATTGGATTAGTCTAAAAATATTTTAAAGTGAATATATCCATATGAACTAAAAGTTCTTTCAGTCGCTGCTGAAGTAGCTGGCATATCAAGTACTGCTTTTGCCACTGTCGAAGTGGCATTTCCTTAGACTATTCACAACAGACCAAACATTACTTGTTTTTCAATGCTAAAATGCCGTTTGTTTTGTTGCCATGATTAAAATACTAAACATGAAAACACAAACGTGTGTGACAAAGAAAACAAATCAAAATAATTTGCCTTTGTTTACAAATACCTCTGTGTTGGCAACACTGTAAATAATATAATGACGAAGTGCATTTCGATTGCCAGAGGTGTGCCATTCTAAGACAATAATAAAATAAGCAAAAATAACATCAAATAAGAATGTTTTAGATAAACTTGTAAAACTTTTCTAAATAAGATTTGGGTATGTATAATTTTACGTTTTATAACGTGGATATAAAAGTGTGCGTGTGTATGTATGTAAATCAGGAATTAAAAAGATAGAATGTATTACATTTGCCTAAAGGCAGTTTTACAAATAATATTTAATTTAAGATTTATTCTCATAAAAGATTGCAATAGTATCATAATTAGTCATTTGTAAATAAGTTATGTATATGAAATAATTTAAAACATATTATTATGTATCTCATAAAGAAGTAAATACTAACAGACTACGCCAACAACGATGCGACCCCAATGAATTGCAAAACAAACATATGTTTACTTACTTGTGAAATGACACATTGGGGTTTGAAAAGTCTATTTTTGCATACTTGGCATTCACGAACCATATTGTCGGTAATATTGTCCAATAATTTACACAAAACAAAACACTATAAGACACATGAAAAACTGAGAAAATCACCAAAACAACTATTTCTCACAAGGCAACGCTGCAAGTAATGGCGCATGAGAAGTGATAAAAATGCAACGAGACTAGCCAATCCGAGCCCGCTTGGAGGCTATGGCCCGTAGCAACGTTGTCAGGTTGTTTAGTCAATTTTCCGTGATTTAAAACAAAAGAAAAACCTGTAAATAATTAAATATAATGATAATTTAATATGAACATAATAATAACTATAGAATTCTGATATCAAAATCACCTTAAAGTTTAGACGATATTCTTATATAGTATTACCAGTAAAAATTGTATTAACAAATAAATGCAAGCATGGCAAAAGCCAAGACTTTTAATATAAAATAGCAAAAGTGGCACTAGCGCTTGCCCTATGACTTAAGCAAAATTATCTTGAAAGCAAATAGTCCAGTCAAATCGGAGAAATTTTTAATGTCTGATCGTAATCAAATGTAAACAAGTTTCGTCTCCTGTAAAGGATAAAGGTCATTGGGCATTTCAGTCACTATGCCACAAAACAAAAAACAGGTACAGTATTGTATAAAACAATCCACTGTCGCAGAACAACTGAAAAGTAAGTATACCCACTCTGATTTAAGCATGTATCTGCTTGTCTGGAGTCTAAATTTAGGTCAGCCAGAAATTTTTGTGACTGTCGTATTTTTTTAAATGACGGTCATTTATTTTCTTTGACAATTAGAAACAAATTAACAAAAATAAATGACAGTTGTGTCATAACAATAAATGACATGAATGTCATTTTATTTTTATGACAATATGACAATGTCAGAACTCTTCTTACAACCTTATTTACGAATGTTGTGTTATTTTTTCTTTTCTTGATGCATCGCATAGTTTTAAATAAGTGACTGATAATCGTGGTCATTGGTGTATGTGTGTATATCCCCACGTATCGGTAAGTCCTGTAATTTTTTGAGTAACCCATATAACATTTTTGTCGGCGTTGTACATTTAATTTACTGGCATTGCCAACACTCTTTAATGGCAAGGCATTGGCAAAAAGGTATCAAAAAGACGCGAAAGTAGGCAATTGGCCGTTATTAGGCCACGTGTTGCAGATAAAGTGATGGCATCCGTCATTAATAAGTTATTGGCAAAAAATGCGTTTAAGATGATGGCATCCATCATTAATAAGTTATTGGCAAAGATAACAAAGACACGAAAGTAGGCAAATGCAGATACTCCCAAGCAGCAAGCTGACGTCTTATTGACGAAAATTGTCGCATATACTCTTTTTAAAAGCTAAAATGATGCGATATTTTATTTGAAAATTAAAATAGGAAAAAACTCCTTATTGCATGCAATTTCCTTGCAATGCAAAGTACCATCTCTCGGAACACTGTCCAACTTGGAGATGCAGATTTTTATACTAGCCGAAGATATTTCTTTCAAAGCTAAGTGAGATCACCTACCGCAGACCGCTCTCGAATTATTTTTGTCTAATGGGTACGTTTTAGACGATAAAAAGCGAAGATATTGCAGAAACGTAGTAGATTATTGTCCATTACGCCATCTATCGGTATGTCAAAAAAACTATTAAATATATATAATATTTTTATTAACACGTCTTTAAAACTTTTAATAAAGTTTTAAACAAAATGTTTACAGCTCTAACAGTCTACTTGAATATCTTGCCTTCTCGACTAGCCATCACCAATTAATCACACAACACACACTTATTAGGTAATGAATACATTTAATTATGTCTATTAAAAAACTCTTTTCTTTAAAAAAGAAACTAAAAAGCTAGAAAACCACGTAGAAAACAAATGCACAAAGCGGTCACCTTCGGTCGAAATTAACGTAGCTAATTTTACCATCATTTTATTTTTATTCGCTCCAAAATACATAATAAACATTTTGTTTGACCTAATTTTTATTTGCATGATTTTTAACAATAAAATGTTATGAAAAGGCCATTTCCTTTAAATTATGTAAAAAACATAAAATAATGTTGTTTAGCTGCCATTATAAATAAAACAGATCAAAAAATTGCTTTAATGTTAGTTAAATACCAATGTTAATAATATGGTTTAAAAAGTATGAATATGCGTTGAAGGTTTGCCTTCAAAAATCAATATTTATTTGCCTGCAACAAAAACGCGTGCTTTATTTAATCAGGATTGGTATGCCGCCATTTTGTATGCTTGCCGGCAATTCGCCTGCATGTAAAATTTATTGGCAATTAAGTGTTTATTTAGGGTTGACTTTTTAATGCGTATAAGATGTTGGCATAATATTGCCACCAATTGCCAATGCTTTACCATCAATGCCAATATGAAAAATGTACATTGCCGGCAAATAGTGTTTGCTGGGAAGTGTAATGTACTAAAGGCGTTATTAAATAAAAAATTGAACAGTTCAATGAATCAGTTGCTATCCCCGTGCGCTCGTTCCCTGTTGTGTTGCAACGTTGCCAAATGTTTGGGAAAATTTAATTATTTTCGACTCGGTTTGTTCGAAAACGATTGATTTTCGGACATAAACTTTTTTGCTTATGGTATAATGCAAACAATCACCTCCTAAAAAGTAACGAACATTATTTCCACACCACCCTGTATGTGCAATAAAGTTATTACATTAGGGCGGTTTCATATTATGGGTTTTTAATTTCTTTCCAGTAAGTAACAAAAAAACTTTGTGATACTTGTCAAAATGTCTAAAGCATGTTTAAAGTATAAAATTTGTTATGACACAAATGACATATAGAACTTTGGAGCCAACGAATAGCTCAAAACTGTTTAGAATAAGTGTATTGTGGACCATGTGAGGAAAAGCGATATATTTCGGACGATAGTGAACCACCAAGAGTTGTGTGTAATATGAAGTTTTCCATTCGATCGGAGACAAAGTAAATTTTTATCCTGTCACCTTTTGTAAGAGATCTTTGTGCAAAAACATACTAAAGAAGTATAGTAATTTTCTGTTAAATGTACCATCGTGCCAAAAAAACCCGGGATAACAAAATCTACTTTTGAAGATATGTTCTGTATTGGTTTGGCGGATTCATTTAATAGATGTTATTTATTTGGGTACACGCCAAGTCAGATTAAAAAATCAAAAAAGTCCAAAATTTTTAAAAAATAAGTAACTAAAAAACTAAAAGTCGACGTTTCGGTGGCAAGTCTGCCACCGTTCGTCAAAACAAAATTAAATAAATATAAAAATTTAAACCATGTAACCCATTATTTAGGTTTTAAAATATTAAAAATTTAGCTTTATTTTTAGGATATTCTGAAGTCATTTGATCATTAAATGTCAAATATGTTTGTTGGTTATAGTGTCATAGTGACTTATATAACTGGTTGCTGGTGTATTTATTGTTTATATTACAAAAATAATTAATAGTTTAAAAACTAAAAAAACACGCTTTTATATGCAACCGAACTAAAAATTAGAAAATAATTTTTCATTAAAAAAAATATTGTCATTTCATAGTAAAAAAGCGTGGGGTGCATTTTACTATTTTTTCATAACTTTTCCATCATAGATATTTGCAAATATAATAATTATAACATTTAATATATTTATCACCCCACGCTTTTACTATGAAATGACAATATTTTTTAATGAAAAATTATTTTCTAATTTTAGTTCGGTTGCATATAAAAGCGTGTTTTAGTTTTTAAACTATTAATTATTTTTCATTTTTTAGTTTCTGCTACTCTTGACAAAATGGCGAAAAATTTTTTTAATGAACAAGAGTGGCAAATTTTAAAATTTTTCCAACAGATTGCAACTCACTAAAAAATTTCTTCTTCATTAAGTAGCAAAGTTTGAAATTTTGCCAACAGATGGCAATCCAGGCAATGTTTGGACCGTTGCCAATATATTGCAACCCACTAAAAATTTCTTCTTCATTTAATAGCAAAGTTTGAAATGTTGCCAACAGGTGGCAACCTAGGTGTTGTTTTTATATTTTTATAATATAAAGGAAAATTTTTTTCCTGGCGATCCAAAAAAGAATGTTAATTTTTATTAATTGCACATTATGTATTATGTATACATTACACATAATGTAATTTTTATTATGGAATCCTTGAACTCATGGTGCAACTAACCCTATATTTTTATTGTTCATAAAAATTGAACACCCATGGTGCAACTAACCAAATTGTGTAAAAACTAAAAAATTTCTTCTTCATTTAATAGCAAAGTTTGAAATGTTGCCAACAGATGGCATCCTAGGTGTTGTTTTTATAATATAATGGAATTTTTTTTCCTGGCGATTCAAAAAAGATAACGGGATACTGTTTTTAAATTATTGCATCTTCATCGGTCCTTGACACGTGTGCAAAGTTTCAAAGAAATCGAATAGCTGGAAGTTGGTTAAAATTAGGCTCAAAGATTCCGTTACATAGATAGATAGATAGATAGATAGTTACAACCCAAGTTAATAAAAGCGTGTTAAAAAGGTGAATAGTTAGTTAATTTTTAGTCTTCCTGAAGATACTTCAGTATCAAGCAAAGGCAACCAAGTGTTATTTAAATTAACTGAAATTGATGCTACACATTTATCTTTATTTAATAATATATACGCACTTTCTTTGATTTTGCGTTTTTTAGAACAAATTTCCTTTGCTAAAATACTCGAAGCTCCCAGTTTATTCTATGACTGTTATCAAATTCGTGTTGGCAGATTTTTGACTTATGAAATTCTGTGTTTTTAATGTAGGTTTTGTGTTCTTTTATGGGGTTAGGTAATGGTATACAAGTTTCACCTATATAAAATTTATCACATTCACAAGGTATTTTATAAATTAATTTCTTTATACTTTCATTTATGTAGTGTGGTTTTGTTTTTGTTAATTGAGATCTGATAGTGTTTTGTGTTTTAAAGATTGTGCGAATATTAAATTTATATATTTTCTTATTAATTCAACGAATAGCAAATCAATTTAATATTCGCACAATTTTTAAAACACAAAACACTATAAGATCTCAGAAAAACTAAAAATTAACTAGCTCATCACCTTTTTGTATTATAAACAATAAATCCACCAGCAACTAGTTATGTAAGTCACTATGACATTATAACCAAACAAACATATTTGACATTTAATGTCAAACGACTTTCAGAATATCCTAAAAATGAAGCTAAAATTTTATAATTTCAAAACCTAAATAATGGTTAATGATTTAAATTTTTATTTAATTTTATCTTGACAACGGTGGCAAACATGCCACCGAAACGTCGACTTTTAGGTTTTAGTTACTTATTTTAATTTTTTTTTTTTGGATTTTTTGATTCTTTAGTCTGACTTGGCGTGTACCCAAATAAATAACATCTATTAAAATGTACTTTTATCTCCTAGTCTATTTGAATATTATGTTTTGATATTGTCAAAGCTGTAGTATTTTCACAGTCACGTCAAAATATGTCCAAACACAGCCTTCTTAAATTCTAAGCCGTGAAGGAGAAATCTGGCAACACAGCACAGTAGGAATGTCAAGTAATGTTTAGAAGTAAACAGAAACAAGTTTAAACGATTGCTTAAAAGGTTTTTCTGTTTTTAAAAGTTAAATCGTAGCGTGTATTTACTATTTATTATATAAAGAAAAAATAAGTAATTAATTGTTATATTTAAAAAATAGGACCAGTGGCAATATGTCAATCATTGTTTTTACGTTTAAATGTGCGCGTATAGTTGGTGCGTACGGCATACATTATGGCACGAACGTGTTGCGTTTCGGGCTGCTAAACGAATTACCCAAGTTATATTAAAACAGAGGGTTATCAAACATTTTATTTCCTCATAAACGATGAAATTAAGAAAGCCTGGTTGTGCGCTATTGACCGGATAAGGATTTTTTTATTAAAAGTATAAGTAGTACCTATACGGTAAATGGACAAATATATTTTACGGGCTACTAATTAACTAAGTGTGTTTTAAAAAAATTGGTTTTATTTGATATCAATAGTGTGTATAGTGCACCAAAACAAATATTTACCCCAAGCAATATCCTAAGGACTATATCAACTAATGCGCATAAATATCCTGGTAAGTTCACCAAAAAATATTATTTATATAGATATTCTGAAAGTTATTAACCTAACGCGGTTTTAGGGTAAATACAGTGGAAAACCTAATTTAAAGCGTTTGTTATTTTAAAGCGCATCTTATGTAATACGCTATATTATTAAGCTTTTATATTTATAACTAAACACATATGCTTTCAATTCATTTTAAGTACTGCAAGTATTTCTAAATAATAAATGTTTAGTTAACTTTAAAAAGCTACATTGGTCTGTTCGCAAAAAATGCATAAAGCGGGGTAGAAAACATCATAACAATTTGAAATTTTTAAATCCTTACCAACAAATTTGTATAAGGCAGAAAAGTTCCTGATAAGTTTTAAGACACATTATTGCTTTTTAGGGCAACTATATATGTATTTAAAATTATACCTATATGTTGTCTAAAACATCAAAAAAAAAAAAATTAATACCTATATTTTGTTTAAAACACTTAAAAAATTAATTATAGTTAGCATGTTATCTATTAGGAACTCATTTCAATATTCCTACTGTACAGTGTTGTTTGCAACGTTGCCTTTATTACTTCACGGCTCAGAGTTTAAGAAGGCTGTGGTCCAAATATAGGAAATGCGATTTCTTATAGACCAGGAGACACTTCACTACTTGGATTTTAAAGTCTCAGTTTTTTTGGGCACGATGGTACAATATTCCATTTGGTATGCAATAACAAAAAAGTTTGTCCAGCCACTCTGTTAGTGCTTCTTAAAATTTATATTCACATAAATATATGTCTCTGGGTTTTAAAAAACAGGAAATGTTATACATACAACTTCACCTTACCGCTTGTAAATTTCAACTAAGTAGAAATTTTAATTCTCTTTATGAGATGCTATTCATAAATGCCCTGATTCTGAATAAAATATTGTTAATGGAAATATGTAGCTTAGTAAAATAAACTTTCAAAACACTTAAATCGAAATGTACATATTTCGTTCCAGGTTGGGACTATTTTTAACTGACTTCAAAAAGGAGGAAGTTCTCAATTCGCCTGTATGTTTTTTTGTTCGAATGTTACGCGATTACTCGGGCGTTTGCAGGGCCGTATTAACTGTTTAAGGCGCCCTAGGCTAGAATTCCCGGAGCGCCTATTTTCCACCAAAAAATTTTTGAAGAGCAAAAAAAAGGTCCTTCTTTCCTCCGTACCGGCTTACTTCACCACCCGGAATAAAATTTGAAAAAAACAGAAAGATCATTCCCTCTTTTTCGCGCCTATTTCATTACAAAGCACCTTATTCACAGAGAAATTAGTCACCAAAATCCCCACCCGACCTAAACTTTTTTAAAACTCCCCTGTCTAGCGCCTATTACTCCCCTGTCTAGCGCCTATTACTCCCCTGTCTGGCGCCTATTTTTCATGGCGCCCTAGGCTGCAGCCTAGTCAGCCTAATGGATAATACGGCACTGGGCGTTTGAGATCGAGATTTTTTTTTATTTAAAAGAGTGCACTTCCGCGGTGTTTCTATAACAAAACAAAGTCAGGATCGCGAGAGAGAAAGGTACTAGACCTATTTTTTTCTGCCGTACGTTGTTCGTTCGGTAAAGTTGCCTCTAGGTAGAAAATATGCTCAGATAATAAAGAGGATATCAGGGCGCATTCAGACCGAACTAATAGAGGTACTAGTAGTGTTTTTAGTGTATGTTTACCGATTTAATAATAATAATAAAAAACTTAAAAGCGAAAAATAAACATTTTAAAAAATAATTAAACCAACTTGCTATACTATGCTAATGTTATATTTTCTTAAAGCTCTTTAAAAGATTTATTTAATGGTAATATTGGTGATACTATACAGGGTAGGAAAAAAGTACAGATTTTAATAATGACGCACCCTGTATATTAGATCACCATTAAAAAAATATCTAAAAGACCTTTAAGAAAATACCAAATTAGGTTGACACTTTATATGTGTCCCAAATCCGACCTCTCTTGGAATATTGTTCTCATATCTGGGGCATGGCTTCCCCACAACCCTAAGCATTCTTGATTCTATTCAAAAAGAGCTATTTGTCCCATTAATGATCCTTCACTTACAGAAAGGCTTCCCTCTCTTGCTCATCGTCGGGCTGTGGGGGATTTATCGCTTTTTATAGGTACTTCTATGGCTTTTGCTCTGAAGAATTGTCCAGTACAGTTCCTCCACTCACGGTTCCCAACAGAGATACTCGTGGTTCCGCGCGTATGCATCCCTATACGGTCCAACTGGACAAGCCCCAAACTTCCCACTTTGTTCGTTCTTTTATCCCTAGAGTTTCTAAAATGTGGAACCTGCTGCCCGCGGAGATATCTCCTTTCCCCCAAATCTTCAAGTATTTAAGTCCCGTGTCAACAAACTCCCTCTTACCTCGCCTAAGACACCCACGGTGCGTTAGTATTTAGGCTTTTTAACACGCTTTTATTAGCTTGGGTTGTACCTATCTATCTATCTATCTATCTATCCATCTATCTATCTATGTATCTATCTATGTAACGGAATCTTTGAGCCTAATTTTACCAACTTCCAGCGATTCAATTTCTTTGAAACTTTGCACACGTATCAAGGACCGATGAGAATGCAATAATTTAAAAACAGTATCCCGTTATCCTGATTAGGACCGCCAGGATAAATAAGTGTCCAAATACTACTCTTGACAAAATGGCGAAGGATTTTTAGTGAATAAACTGAGCATTTATTTTTAAAAAACTAATTGATATATCGAACTAAAAATGAAAATAAATAATAGTTTAAAAACTAAAAACACGCTTTTATATGCAACCGAACTAAAAATTAGAAAATAATTTTTCATTACAAAGAGTTTGTGACTTCAAAGTAAAAAGCGTGGGGTGCATTTTACTATTTTTTCATAACTTTTCCCTCATAGATATTGGCAAATAGAATAATTAAAACATTTAATATATTAAGCACCCCACGCTTTTTACTCTGAAGTGACAAACTCTTTATATTGAAAAATTATTTTCTAATTTTTAGTTCGGTTGCATATAAAAGCGTGCTTTTTAGTTTTTTTAAACTATTATTTATAACCTTCGTGGTTTGTCCAAAGATAAAAAAAAGGTATTCTAATATGGTGCCCAGCAGTCATTTTGACTTTTAAATCTGTCATTTTTTGTCCAAAATTTGGTTTATGTGTCTTACTTAAGTTCTCAATTTTTTATGAAACATTACCAAAGAATTCAAAAGTTAGGAGGGGGTCCTGACCTTAGACGAGCACAGTATGTGCTAAACTACTTAATGTTAATAACCAAATAAACCAAACCTTTTTAAACGTTAATACCATATGGTATTACTCAAATTTTTTTTTGAAATTCTTATTATTATTTACTTTTTGGTAAGGGTTATTATTTTTTTAAGTCGATTTAATTTTTTTTAAACTGTTTATTTGCCCGGCGTTTTTAAAATATAGTTAAATATCTTTTTGGTGAATTGGCTTAAAACCGGAGCACTCAAAAATAAAACAAATTAAGCATACTTTAACTTTGAATTCCAAAACATTCAGACCGCCTTTTAGACGAATTAGTTGAGGAATGTAAATAAGTAAAAATATATTGTTTACATTTATGAAAACTTCCTGGTTTTAGAGAATATGTTACCTAAATTCTTGAATAACTTTTGTCTAAATAAATGTCGTAAGCATCGGCTTCAACGTTGTAACTTACATTTTATCGAGTTTTCGGGAGGGGCAAAAAATATACAGGGTGTCCAAGAATTTGTTGGCAATCTCTCGGATTCATATAAAACATATGAAAATAGTGTTACAAATTCTCATTAAAATGTTTCCTAAAGTCCCTTTTACATAGATATGTGCCCTTAAAGGATGCCACTGGAAATCGGTTTTTCTTGAATAACTTTTATAGTGTTCGGTAGAACGAACGAAATGGGAAGTTCGGGGCCTGTCCAGTATAGGGATGCATACGTGCGGCACTACGAGTTTCTCTGTTGGGAACTGCAAGAGGAGGAACTATACTGGATAATTCGTCGGAGCAGAAGCCGTAAAAGTATCTATAAAAGACGGATTGGTCTCCCAGAGCTCGACGATGGGCAAGAGAAGGAAGTCTTTGAGTAAGTAAAGGATCATTAATAAGACGAACAACTCTTCTTCGAATGGCATCAAGAATGCTGAGGGTTGTAGGGGATGCCATTCCCCAGACATGAGAACAATATTCCAGAGAGGGTCGAATTTGAGACACATACAAAGTGTATAAATTGAAAGAAGAAAAATACTACTTGGCTCGGAAAAGAAATCCAACCTTTTTGAAGCCTCGGTGGCTATAGATACGATGTGTTTATGCCAGTTAAGGTTATTCTCAAATGTGACGCCCACAAGGTTAAATTTGCCCCCGCTCTGCAAAACCTGGCCACTCATAAGCAAAGGGTAAGTGTTTGATGATTTTTTCGCGACAAGGAACATGATTGTGATTCGGATGCTTTAAATTGAACGAGATTTTTGGCGCACCAATCCAATATCAGATTGAGATATCTGCATCGCCCTGCTTACTTAAACAAAAAGTTGTTTTTCTCGAAAACGCTTCACTTTACCGATATCGCACAAGAGTACCTACCTTTTTTCAGCTAAGGGTTTAAACTATTTAAAAATGCTATTTCTAATCCTTTTTTATACAGGATGTAAAAATAATTAGTACTATTGTGTAAGGGTTAGTCCGCCCCTGGCAAACTAATGGTGACAAATATTTTACAAGGATATAACATTTTAAGGAGGATCAAATTACAACAATATTTCATTATACCAAGTGATATAAAAGTTATTCAAGAAAACCCGTTTTTCAGCGGCGTCCTTTAAGGGCACATATCTCTGTAAAGAGGGGCTTCAGAAAATATTTTATATAAACTTGTCACATTACTTTCATGTGTTCTATATAAATGCAAGAGATTGTCCACATATTTTTGGACACCCTGTATATGTATTTTCGCGCTTTAAAATGAAAAAACGCAATGTAGTCATAATAGTTACAACGTTCTGTATGCCGTCAGGCATAACTTTACACGACTTATGCATAGCTAGGCTTTTATAGAATTAGGTGTTATACAGGGAAGAGACAATTGTTGCACTTTGATCCAAATTTTCGAAAACCCTGTAGAAAATAATTTAACGTCACAAGTTTTTTTTATCAGTGTATTGGAGTTTAAAGCCCCATTTATTTATTTATATCAGTATCTCGATTCTAAAAGGAAAAACAAATCTTTAAAGAAAAAAATACAATTTAATTATGGTGCTCGTAATATTGGACATATCAAAATGGTATAGTGTATCTCAAAGTATGTCGCTTTGGCTTTTGACGGCAATACTCCAATATACCTGCCGACAGCAATAAAACTGCGGATCAGTAGGTTTTAAAGGGCAGAAAATTAGGGAACGGACTCTAATAATATAAAGATTTATAATTTATTGTTTATTTAAGTAGGTATAATCTTAAAATTAAATTAAGAAATTAAATATATGCAAAGTTTTAATAATTATAAATAAATTTATAACTGTATTATCTATACGTACCTAATTACATTTTTATCTAAATAATACAAAGATTTATAATTTATTGTTTATTTAAGTAGGTTTAATTTTACAAACAACTCTATGGAGGGTGGCACGGCTAATATTTATATTGGTTTTGTCTTCTTCTAGCTTTTTTTTCAGTTGATCCAAGGTAGGAACAACTCCGCTTTCATAAAGACAATATATTTTCCTTCCTATTAGGTCTTGATCACTATTGTCTATACGGTGAGATCAAAAATCACTACGCTTTTTTCTTTTGTTCAATTCTTCACTATTAATAATATCCCTTATCGACGATATTGGAGATTTTGTAAGTAGACAGGTTTCTTTTAAAGCTTCTTGTTTAATAATAAGTCCCCTACTGATTAAAGTTTCATACACATTTTTCACAACCTGTTTTGCATCTAATGACAAATGATTTCGACGCGACATAGTTATATATATTCTCGTAAAACAACTTTTTCAAAACGCACAGTAAAAACGGTTAACACGGTTCAACACTGCAACTAAAATATTATCAGAAATATTTTTATAAATGGTCAAAACTCAAGAGATATTTATACCTGGCCCACCCCTGCCATTATGAACTCCTGGGTTTGCCCAATAACAATAGGTCATAAAATCATTAAAGGTTTATTGGGGAACTGCCGTCAAAAGCCAAAGCGATATACTTTGAGATACACTATAAAAGAAGAGTTTTCGCATATTTTTCACATTACAGGCACTTCAGGTTTAACCAGAAATGGCTCCAAGTTTGAATATTAAATGGAATACCCTGTATATTTTATCATTTTTGGGTTCCTGATAAAATTTCCTGATGTGATATTTTCAAAAGTTTTTAAGTCTACTTGATATTTTGGGATTCTTTACTTATGACTTCATTTATAATCCGATCGCAAAAAAAATGGTATCATAAGATTTGTCATAAAATTCTTTATTCGAAAAGTGCTTGTCTAAAAGGGTTGCATTTTAAAAATAATAGTTCGAGACGAAAATGTCAATTTTCCAAATTTTTTACTTCTATCTTTTATATTAAACGCTGAAACCTTGCGATTATTGGGAATTTAAATTAAGGAGCACAGTGTTGCAATTCGGTCAAACAGCTGATAAAAATGGGTATCTAGATTCAATTTCGCGAAGAATATTTACATAAATTTGCTGATTAGTTATTAAATTTCACGAAAAATATTAGGCATCATTGTCTGACAACCTAAATAACACAAAGCAGGATAATAGTCAGTGTGTCGAAAAACTTTATAATCTAGCCATAAAGCGTAGTTCTTCGTTAGTTAGACATGAACTGCAGATAAACCAAAACTGACTTCGCACGATTTGCTTTATTGCTGAATTTTTAACGAAATCCATGATGGCAACCACTTAAACGTTTAACACTAGTTGTAGACTGACTATTTTCTTATTTTTTATTTCATTCATCCCATAAATCATAAAAATTCTTTAAAAATAGAATATTAACTGCAACAACAGATAGCAAAACTTGATTTTGAAATGTCATTATGTTCTAAATTGGCAACTGCAACGTTGCCAAGTCGCTTAATTTTAGTTTTTAATACTTTTCTAACATCATCTAGGGTCATTAGAATAATTTGCGTGTAGTCATGGCCACCTAGTCGCAATATAAAAATGGATTTCCAAGATTAAGTAGGCTTGAGAACTTTTTAAAGGCAGCTATTTAATTTACTTTAGATACATACTTATTTACTTAACCTAAAAACCAGCCATAATTGACGTATTGCTGTTTTTTAGTGCAATTAAGTATATATGTGTCTAAAATAAACTAAATTGATGACATACCTATTAGTATTTCTTACAATGGAAAGTAATGAAATACATGTTATTATATTATTTGTTACTCTGACAGTGACAAATTAGAACCAAAATAATATTTTCTTTTATTACTTTTAATCTTATGAGTATGTTAAAATATACACGGTGTTCTATTTAAAAGGCCCACGTGACAATGAAAATGATGTTTTTGAGACACCTTATTTAATAACTAGTACTGTCACTAAAAAGAGTGTATCCGAATAAATAGTTTTAATTTTAAGTTTATTATTGTATCTCGTACAGGGGCGAAGTTATTTGGTGCATAAATAGAGTTGGGACAGCCTGTATATTAAACACGACGTACTAGCCATAATAATATTTGTTTGTGGTTTATAATCGCCTTCACGGCGTATGCATAAATTTTACAGCTGAAACATGTAAAACTATAAACACATCGGGCCAGAAATATCAAACGGCCGAATAAAATTATACGCAAAGCCGTCGAGTTTTCCGTGTAGCTGAAAATTCTGTTTGGAAAATCTACCAGATTTCGATCTAAAATTACACGCGAATGGTAACAAATGACGTCAGAGTGTGATGGCCGAACATTTACCGGATCATCGTGTTGCATCGTTTGGTTTTCGGTCGTATACTTCTATGTTTTTTTATCTGTTTGACACTCCACGAAGGCTTTATGCCTAAGTACCAGAGTACCGTGGGTGTCGGGTTATTAGATGTTTAACCCCTTTTCCACGCTGTTCCGTCAACGATATCCAAGCACTGAAACATGCAATTTTTGCATTTCACATCACCTTTTAGACAACGCGGTAGTGCCACCACGGACGATATTTATTTTATAAATATCTACTACCTGGGGTAGGCAAAATACTACACGGTGGTTTGCCAAGCCACCTGTGTGGTGACGAGCGATTAAATGCCAATGTCCGGTTCCGAGATTCGAACTCGGATCGCTGCGGTGAAGCTGGTGCGTTACCGCTGTACTACGCTCGTCACAAATGTCATTTGTTTTTGTTTTTTTCTTAATTTAAAACATTGTTTTTCTACGACTGCCATGAAAGTATAGTCCCGAATTCCAGAAATAAAATTGACTTTATCATAATAACACTTTAAAAACTTTTTAGTGGGGTTCCTTTTGATATTCATACCGCCATACCGGGTGATGCATCGCCGGGCGGGACATAGGAAATCTCATGTAATTTTTAATGGGGTCAATTATTGGCTCCCCTAATTATTTTAGAGAAAAATTCTATTGAAGTTTATTGAAGAGCATGCAAATCTACGTACATGGTAAAAACTTTAGATTTTTCGGTTAACCCGTTTGCTAGTTAGATGCTAATATATTTTTAAAACCTGTTAATTAATTAATTTTCCTTGATAGTACCATTTAATCACCAATACTTTTTCTTCAGTAGTATAACTCATGGTTAATCTTTTCGCTCTACGATTTTTTGAAAATAATAAAGCACTAAATTTCAAAATGACAACGTTATGTCATGCTAACTGGTATTTTTATTGTTGTTCATAAATATGAGGCGATAATAATGTAACAATTTTTAAAAATATATTAGCATCTAACTAGCAAACGGGTTAAGTTTTTACCATGGACGTAGATTTGCATGCCTTTCAATAAACTTCTATATATTTTTTCTCTAAAATAATTAGGGAGCCAATAATTGACCCCATTAAAAATTACATGGGATTACCGGGGATGTCCCGCCCGGCGATTCATCACCCGGTATATGGAAGCGGCGCTTAATCCAGCCTGTCAATATCAAATGTTTCGGGTGTCGGACTGGGCGAAAGCGTCACTTTTGTCGGACAAGTTTACCACAATATTTACATGCAATTTTTAACATTGTGCCAAAAATAGTAAGTGTTACATCAGCCACGAAAACAAAAGACCCATGGACATTCTTTGGGTATCGAATTGGATGGGTTTCGTAACTGAAACACTAACGATTTTTGGCAAAATGTTTAAAAATTGCTTGTAAAACATTGTCGTAAACTTGTCCGACAAAAACTGACGACTTTACCCGGTCCGATACCCGAAACATTTGACATTGACAGACTGGTTAAAGCGCTGCCCACATATGGCGGTATGAATATTCGTAGTAAACTCGTCAAAAGGAATCCCCTAAAAGGTTTTAAAAGTGTTATTATTATGAAGTTAATTTCTATATAATTTCTAAATAAGGTGACTAATGTCATATCAGTCGTCTTAAAAAAAGTATCACATCTCAAAAATGCATAATTTTAGTTATGTTGTTAAATTGGCTCCAAACATCCTTATTTGCTACTTATACAATTAAAAAGTTAGGTACTTATACATGTTCTTTGTTTATAATTTACAAATCTTTAAATTTACCGTTTAAAACAAACAGCTAAATTGTGATTTAAAAAATATACAGGGTGTTTCTAAAAGGTCTGTAAAAAAGCTACCTAAATTCCTTGGGACAAAATATAACGATCTAACGCAATTTACCTTAGTCCAAAAGTTTACTGTTTGAGAGATACAGGGTGTTAAAGTTTTAATTTTATTATGGTGATTTTTAATTTTTTTTTAACATTAAACTTTTTGACCAAATTTGGTTTTGAAAGGTTTTTTAGGGTTGGGAATTGAAAGCTGCACATTTTTTTTCATAAAATGTAGAGGGAGCGATCTGCAGTCTTTTGATTTTTAAAATACCATAACTTTTTGGTGTCTCTGTATAATATGGCTTTTATAATAAAAATCCTCTCTTCTATAATACCGTTTTATTTTGGCCCAAGGAATGAGCTTTGAGAAAAATCCATGTGGCCCAGAAAAAGCGTGAGGGATTTATTTTTGTGACATAAAGCCTTTAATCTAAAATATCTTATAAACGGTTGCTCGGATCGATATTTACCAGATATACCATTGTTAGACAAAACTTATAGGACAAAAGAATTTTTTTAAAGCCATATTTTACCGAGGCACCAAAAAGTTATGGAACTTTAAAAAAACCAAAAGACTGCAAGTCGCTCCCTCAACATTCTATGAAAAAAATATGGGCAGCTTTTGTTTTGATTCCCTAATTTAAAGAAAATTTATTAATTTAAAATATATATTTTTTTTAAATTCGATGCTGTAAGCCAAGTATTTTAAAAACTGTTAATGCATAATGTAAAAATTGACAAAAATATTTTTCTTACTTTAATTCTCTAACTCTAAATTTTGACATAAAATTCAATTCTCTACAACATTTACTTTTAAAATTTTGTCCTATTTTTAAAAATAAAGGTACTTTACTCTTAGTCATTTTTCATATTTTTAGTTATAACTCGCTCTGTATATTACCAATCAAAGTAAAATTTTGTATTTATTAGTTTTGGAGCATGTGACCAGTTTTCCCAAAAGAGCGTTTAAAAATTCAAATATTTTTGGTTCATTTGTCCTCTTGTAACACCTATCCTGGGACACACTGTATATATTTGTTAAATGTTAAACGATTTTTTTTTTAGCGCATCAAATTTCCTTTAAAAATGAATATTGAATTTATTTACATATTGATATTTGTAGTAGGGTAGGGCGGGGCTAGTTGTGCATAGAGGTAAGTTGAGCAATCAAAATATCTCAAAAACTATCGACCGCACGCGAAAGCATCAAATAGCGTAAAGAAGGGGTTGCGCGAGGGAAACTAATTGTGCGACCACTAGTGGTGACGCGGTGATCGAGAAAAGTATCCGTGCGCATTGTTTATTTTGTCATTAAAAGGTAAAATAATTGCAAACCGGAAAATTTTATCTGTGATAGTTAAATGTATTCCGTTCTTAATCAGGTAAGTGTTAATCTTAAGTAAATTTATTGTAGTTTTATTATGTATAAAGATTTTGGATATAATTTTAACCGGTTTTTATTGAATTTACTTTTTCTCTAAAATTGCAGGTTGGGGTTAGTTGAGCTACAGTTGCCCAACTAACCCCAAGGTTTTAAGTATATAATGATTTTTTTTATTTTTAGGACACGGACTTATAACAGTAAGACTACTAGTCTCCTCAAGATTAAAAAGAGGCTGCAACCCGAACTTTGTACAAGCAACGAGCTGACCTATCTAACTTATCAATTTTCTCTGGAAATAGTTCTACCATACCCAAAGGCTAGACCAAGAAAAAGCTGCAATTTTAACAGATACAGAAGGCATTAAAAGAGAAGCAAAATAAAACTGCTTAAAAATTTTAAAAAACGAAGATGAATTGATAGATATTAAATCCAATAGTTAAGCTAAGCTAGGTACGTTGCCGTTTTATTAATGAGATTTGTTGTTTTGTCACTATAAGATTATAAATATAAAAAGCAAATTGTCAAAATGTATTTTTATTGTAAACGTATCTAATATTCAAGCCATGATTTGATTATACTTTCTAAATGCTCCACTAGCCCCATACCCTTGCTCAACTTACCTCACCTATGGGGTACGTTGGGCATACTTGACTATCTACATTAAAATAGCTGTAGCTCCTGAATTCGGCTTTTTAAAAAAATTACTATGGGCACTATTAATAGGGGATAAATTGCTAATCCATCAATATGCATTATAAGCCATTGAAACTTATTTTGAGGAGCAATAACCGATCAAGTGAAAAATGCTCAACTAGCCCTGCCCTTCCCTAGAAAAAAATCCAAACTCAAGAAACAAAATTGAAAAAATAGTTTAATGTTTAAAGCCTAATTACACGGAAACAGCCTATTTAACGACAATTTACAAAAAAGGTTTTTATAGGATTTTTTTAAGAACGTTAGTTGGTCAAATTTTTCAGGTCAACAATTTGCGAGTTTTACATAAAAAAGATTGTTGTCAAAAGTCTGTTAGTCGTGATAATAGACCTCTTAATATTAATATTGACCTTCAAAATATTTTTTCACCTTGAACAATATTTTCGATATATTATTAAAAAAAATAGACGATTTTTTTGGCCGAGTCTACTATGCTATATCTATTTGCGATCTAAACTGTAACAAAATTGATAAGAGAAAATGTGTTTACTAAAAAATCCTACCCAATAATAAATGTAACGAGAAAAAAATATATTTAAATCATTACAATTTCCTACATGCACAGATATATTTTTATTTTATCAATACCAAATCACAACTACATACATAATTACCGAACGTAATTAGTTTATACTTTTGCGCGGAAAATTACCGGGAAAATTATAATCTATTAACTTTCATTGCCTATAAATTATACGAAGGTAAATCTTGGACGTTACGTAACGAGCAATTATGTAATTATTCAGATGTATGTAAAAGTCCTTCAACGCATCTTCATTTTTATGATAAATTGTCATTTCCATTCAATCAAGTCAGGAACTCTGAAATCGTATACAGACAGGTCCACGCTACTAGAAACATACACTGGGAACTAATTAATTTACCACTGTCCGCTTTGATACTTACCACGTATTTGCAATAAAGGTTGTAAGGTATAAAACTCGCAAAAATGATGTGATAAAATTTTGGAAGTTATTTATTACAAACTGAGATCTCACTCTTTCCGCGATCTTCGAGTAGTGCGGTTCATGTTTACGTAGAGGTCTACATAGACCTCCCGGGTAGGCGATTGAAGGCATCGTACGAGCGTGGCTGTACCCTTGGGGATCGAGAAAAGATTCACGCTAAGTTGGGGCTTCTTTCTTCTGGGGCTAAGCGCTGTGAGTGAAGATTCCT
This sequence comes from Listronotus bonariensis, assembly GCA_014170235.1. NCBI lineage: Eukaryota > Metazoa > Arthropoda > Insecta > Coleoptera > Curculionidae > Listronotus > Listronotus bonariensis. The sequence continues at coordinate 54,595 of JACEGR010002183.1, read as the reverse complement.
AAAGCCTGAAGTTTTTGCGTTTTGGTGTTGAACACATGGTGTCCTCGTATGGTCGAGGAGATGCGCACGCCTGCGGAAATACGTCAGGAATGAAAGTGACGGTTATGCGCGATACCAGTAGCAGCCGCTGGCTAGATAGTCGCAATTTATGCATTGCATCGAAGAAAAACAATAAGTATTAACAATTAAAAAGTGAAAAGCTCGGGAGCCACCAGGGGCACAGGCCCGACTTACTGGAGACTCCCACCTAGAATACAACTCCCTCTCACAGAGGGACGTACTGGCAATTGGACCTTCGGGGACCTACGTCACAAACAAAGAAACAACAACAACTGAGATCTCGTTCGGTTAAGCACTCCACACATGGGTCGGTGAAAGAGCGAGGAGACCGAGATTCGACGAGCTTTTGACAGTATGTGCGCATATATTCATGTTTGAAGTGGGGAGGGCTGCCCACAAGGAGGCGTCCTATCGCCATTATATTGGGCAGTCCTAGTAGATGAACTTCTCGACAAACTGACTGGTGAAAGGTACAACTGCCTGGGGTATGCTGATGACCTTGTCATTGTTATCAGTGGGGGTCATCTAGAGCACATATCCGGCAGAATGCAGAACGCCGTAGACACCGTTGACAAATGGTGCAAACAGGAGGGACTCTCAGTCGACCCTCATAAGACGATAACCGTCCCTTTCACAAAAAGAAGGGCACTGGAAGGTCTAAGACCTTCCAAGCTCAACGGAGTGGAAATCGTCTTTTCAAAAGAGGTCAAATAATTAGGAGTCATCTTTGACCAAAAACTGACCTGGGGACCACACTTAAGCAAAGTCACTCAGAAAGCAAAAACTACCCTGGGTAGATGCCGAAGGCTTTGCGAAAAGAACTTGGGACTCAGTCCGAAGATGAACCTATGGTTATATAAAATGGTCGTCAGACCAATGATAACCTACGGTTTAACTGCCTGGGGTGCAAAGACGGCAATAAGGCAATTACAAAATATACAAAGACTCGGTTTTCAATGTATTATGGGGGCCATGAAATCGACCCCTACTGCAGCACTGAAAGTGCTGCTAACCTACCGCCACTTCACATATACATACAGGGTGAAGTAAAAGCGGTACAATACCGTGTCAAACAAGGCCAGAGTCCTATCATAAGAGAGGAAAGGGCCATACAATGGAGATTCAAGGAGGACCAAGAAGTCAATTCACTGTGTGAGATGGCTTCGGACAAAATGGTACCAAGCTACTGACTAAACAAAGGTTTTCAAACCTTGATACCGGACAGAAAGGACTGGGTGGCAGGACCTCCCATTAAAGCCGACCTAATCTGGTACACAGACGGCTCCAAAACAGACCAAGGAGTTGGAGCAGGCATATATGGGGACGAACCAAGGATCAAAATAAACTTGGGTGTCGGACAACACCCTACTGTGTTCCAGGCTGAAATTGTAGCCATAGAACAATGTGCTAGGGAAATTAACAGAAGGAATTATGTGGATAAAACCATAGTAATTTACTCGGACAGCCAGGTAGCCATCAAGGCGATTAGGCATGCAAAATCAACTCTAAGCTGGGGCGGGACTGTGTAGTTGCCCTAGAAGAGGTGAGTGCGTCCAACAAGCTAACCATTGCCTGGGTACCAGGACGCGAAGGCCACGGAGGCAATGAGGAAGCTGATAAATTGGCAAAGGAGGGGGCTGGCAGGACGATGGTAGGTCCCGAGCCCTACTGCGGTATTCCGTCATGCCAAGTAAGGTCATTTATTAGATCATGGGTTATGAGGGAATCCCAAGACTGATGGGCAAGAACACCAGGACAGCTTCAAGCGAAAGTATTTATCAAGGCTTACTCGCCGGAATTTACGAAACACCTTCTGAATTACAACCGGAAGGCAGTAAGAATAATAGTGGGTCAATTAACAGGTCATTGCAGACTGAATAAACACCCGGAAATGATGGGCCTGGTAGAAGGGAACCTATGCAGGTTCTGTCAGGAGGAGGAAGAAACCGCAGAACATGTATGGTGCTTCTGTGAAGCCCTTTGTCGTCTGCGGTTTTTCAAAGCTGGGTGAAGAAAAACCTAAAGCAGCAAGATTTACCAACGAGCCGGTTTTAAGCTTGTAGAGTCTGATTAAAAAGACCGGCTTGGACAGCGTGCTCTAACCTATGGACGGAGGACACACAATAAACCTGAGCAGGATGCAGTGATAGCGGATATATAATCCACCTCCTAATCTAATCTAATGTTTGAAGTGGCGACAACCGTTCAGAGACGAGCATACGTTTAATGGTCAATTTTTACTATATTATCAGCCAATGAAATCATAAGTCGATCGAAAAGCGCCGATGTTCCTCGAACCCGACCGCGACGGTGCAAAAACTACCCTTTCGGATTATCCCACAGGGTCAAAAAGTGCCATAATAAAGCCCTCTAAGATAAGTACGCCTGAATCCTACCAACATTATTTTACAGACAAAAAATAAAATATTTTTTAACACGCTTTTATTAGCTTGGGTTGTATCTATCTATCTATCTATCTATGTAACGGAATCTTTGAGCCTAATTTTTACCAACTCCCAGCGATTCAATTTCTTTGAAACTTTGCACACGTATCAAGGACCAATGACAATGCAATAATTTAAAAACAGTATCCCGTTATCCTGATTAGGACCGCCAGGATAAATAAATTCCTTTACAGATCCTCTGTGAAAGAGTAAGCGAGCTAGAGCTAGGCGAGTGATCTGCGCATGCGTGCAGGTTCAGTCTTACATGCATACATACATAAATAGTTCGTAAAACATTTCAATATCACATGACCGCAGAAAACCAATTGATATATCGAACTAAAAAATGAAAATAAATCATAGTTTAAAAAAACTTATAAAACACGCTTTTATATGCAACCGAACTAAAAATTAGAAAATAATTTTTCATTACAAAAGAGTTTGTCACTTCAGAATAAAAGCGTGAGGTGCTTAATATATTAAATGTTATAATTATTCTATTTGCAAATATCTATGAGGGAAAAGTTATGAAAAAAATAGTAAAATGCACCGTGCGCTTTTTACTCTGAAGTGACAAACTCTTTGTAATGAAAAATTATTTTCTAATTTTTAGTTCGGTTGCATATAAAAGCGTGTTTTTTTAGTTTTTTTAAACTATTATTTATTTACCTGACAGGTTGACTCCTTTTGCTATTTTATTCCAAGCTCTTTGTGTAATTTTTTCGCAAATATTCTTTTTAAAGTATAATTATAAGGCACAATGCGCCTTCATATTATTATTAACACAATATTAAGGACAATTAATAAATAACATGGATGTCAAAACATTTAAAAAATCTTTAAAATAGCAGAAAACCATATATTAAATAATTACCTACCGCACAAATATTCAGCAGTTTTAAAAATAATTTCAATAACAACAAAATAATAGGAAACTATTCCTGCTGAGTGTTTACACGTCCTTTTTCCTGAAAACGTGATTTTATGAAGTTTAAATATAGGCGCTCGCGAGTTTCGCGTTAACTTATGACTTCCTGACAAATAGAAAGGGGCGTGCACCGCAGGAAAGCAACACCCAGTGTCGCAGGGTTATTTCAGGTCAGGTTTTGGTTTACATTAAATTTTATTAAGTATTTTAATACAGGACTGTACTTGGGAATATTCATTTTTTTAAGGGCTTTGGTTTAAATTATCTAATAGGGCTGGCGAAAACCGGAAAAAAACAAAATCGGTTAACCGGTTTTTAAAAAACGGTTTTTAAAACCGGTTAACCAAATATTTAAAAACCGGTTTTTAAAACCGGTATTAAAAACCGGTATTAAGTCCGGTTTTTAAAACCGAAAACGGTTTTCAAAACCTGTACACCAAAATCGGTTTTTAAAACCGAAAACGGTCTTTAAAACCGAAGACCGAAAACGGTTTTCAAAACTTTATATATGACTATATTCAACCAGCATATTTAAAAATGTTTAATCATGTTAAAAAATACTTTTTAATAAAAATAAATATTTTTGTACTATATTAAAAAATGGTTTCTTAAAATTTATTTTGTTACACATCTTTTAAAATTGAAATCGAATTTAAAAAAGTTTTATATGAAAGTTGCTCATTTTTGTATGTAGATTAAGATTCTAAATAAAAAAATTGGAGTTCCCTTTTGAAAAAACAAAGTTTTTATGAATATGACCTTAAAATTTTAGGTCACAAACTAATAATACCATTAAAATTAAATTGCCCCTTTATTTAAAATAATTCTTACTAGAAACATTTTCTTCTAAAATGCGCCGTTTTCTGGTTATTTGCCTGTCTAAGGTTAAATGAACCACCCTGTATAGTCTGTCAACCAATATCCGATTTTACAAAATAGACGGTTTTTCTTTGTTAGATATAAACCGCAATCAACCAAAAACCTATTAATTGATATTCGAAGAACCGCTTTTCGATTTTGGTCCGATTATCCAAAAACCGTTATTCGAAAAGCGATTATCCGAAAAACCGGTATTTGAAAACCGCTTTTTAAAACCGGTTAACCGATATTCGAAAACCGGTTTTCAAAACCGGTTAACCGGTATTCGAAAACAGCTTTTCAAATATCGGTTAACCGGTATTTGAAACCGGTTTTCGGTTTTAGCCAAACCGCGGTTAACCAAAAACCGGTTAACCGAAAGACCGGTTTCGGTTGCCAGCCCTAATCTAATGTATAAATTAGACTGGGCAAAAAAATTGACAATTTTTTAAAAATAAAAATATTGCTCAAGATGACAAAAAAAATCGTGAAGGTTTGGCCCTTAATATTAATATTATACTCTATTTTTTTGCAAGAGATAGCAATAAAAATGTCTCGGGACGGTTAGAAGGTTGTAAACCATAGGCGCACCAGTCTCTGTGCAAAGAACAGGTAGAAATACACCGAATTACGTTAAATAAGGATTATAAATTTTATATATACTTTAATATCTTTCCGTATGTGCAACTGAGTGGTTATAAATTGTTAGAGTATTGTTCAAAGTATTACAGTATTGTAAAAATGGCTTCTCCGCAGAAACGCGCATGTTTCAGCCATTTAACTGTAAACGAAAAGCAGATTGTTAAAAACGTATTCGATTATACAGGGTGCGGCAGAATGGACTCCCACATTTGGGTAGCAAATAAAAAGTCTACTATAAAATATGAAGCTAAACTTTTATTATTTTCAAAAGAGCACACTTTAAGGTTTTTAACTATGTTTTCAAAATGATATCGTGTAAGTGACGGCCGTTAGCAGCGACACACATGCGAAGGCGTTCCTAGAAGTTCCGCATTACTTTTATCACCATATCTTGAGGAATAGCAGCAGTTTCATCTCGGATCGCTGTCTTGATTTAGGAAAGTCAAGAACCAGTTGCCCTTAAGTTAGCAACCCATTTAAAAATTGTTTTCCGGTCTGGAACAGAGGCATTCGGAGGCAGGAAGCGCGTACAAAATGCTCTTTAAGCTGGCTTAAAAAAGACATTCAATCCTGGTTGATGCAGCAAAATATTGAACATCCTACAGATAGTGTTAAACTAGAGTTGTTGCAGCTAGTAAAAAGTGAAGACGCCACAAATAAAGCTAAGTACACACGTTTTGTAATTGACGAAATAGCCAAGAAACAAAATATAACTGTATATCGGCTGCCACCTTATCACTGCCAACTAAACCCCATAGAACTTATATGGGCACAAGTGAAAGGTGAAGAAGCCAGAAATAATACTACGTTTAAACTAGTAGATATAAAAAAACTATTTCAAATTGCCATATCTAATGCTTCCCCAGAAAACTGGAAAAAATATGTCGAACATGTATTAGAAGTAGAAAATAAAATGTGGTCTTTGGATATAATAGTAGATACAACTGTTGAACCTCTAATTATACAAGTAGACTCATATGACTCAAGTAGTGATAGTATGTCAGATATGGAAGAATGTGAATAACTAGATGTAGATTATGTAGCATATTTAATTAGGTATAGATTATATTTTAAATAATTATTTTTTGACTATGCATTTTTAATGTGTATTATTTTCTTAATAAAATGGTTATTATTAACTATAATTATACCATCTGTACAATATTGATATACTATAAATTTTAAAATAAATTTTTTACACATATAAAAGAAACAAGATTTTCATTTTACCTAAACTGTTTAAAAAGGGTAAGTTTCCAAAAATAAACTCAAGCGCACCGCCACTGTCAAGGTTTTTATCACATTATTCCCACGTAAATACGGGTAAACATCTGTTATTTCTTTGTATTTGACCCAAGAGGTTGACGAATTTTAGAGCGGGGTCTGCCGGCCTAAAATTATGATGCCTTATCAGTACATTACAGGTAGAATTAAAGAAAAATATTTATACTCGGACTAACAGAGAAAGCGAATTGCCATAAAATTAAATGATTTATTACTCTCTCTTGCAAAAAAATAGTGTATAAGAGGTCTAGCTTCCGGACTAACAGTTTTTTGACATCAATCTTGTTTTTTATGCAAAACTCGCAAATTGTTGTTCTGAAAAATTTTATCAACACACACTCTTAAAGAAAACTAAATTTTCTATAAAAAAGCTCTCTCCTCGTAAATGGTCGTGAAATAAGCCGTTTTCATGTAATCGGGTTTTGAACCTTGAGCTATTTTCTGAATTTTGGTTCTTGCCTTTGGTACTACTACAAATATCAATATTTTAATAAATCCAATACATATTTTTAAGGGAAAAAAGGCACGGTTACCGGGATATTAGGGGCAATTATTAAATAATAATCATCATTTAAAAAATATAGTACCAGTTTTATTATTTAAACCCTACTTTTAAAATTAAATAAAGTTTGAAAACCTACTACCTCAAACTTGTTACTTGTAGCTTCGTGCGAGACGGGAATGCTGCCGTGGAGCGGAGTCGTTCAAACTCAGGAAAGCAGACGCAAAGTGGGGCTGGCGTGGCCCTGCAAAATGACCTGTATCAACCATGATACAACAAATACAAAAGGTAAGATCTTGCGCATGACGTTTATCACGTGACCACCGTCTTTGACGTAGTAATGTGACTAAATTTGTAAACAAAGTTGAAACCATACGTTTGTTTTCGTGTTTTTAACAGTTTTTTACCGTTTTACTTTGCTTTTTGGCAGTATTGTGACTTTAAAACCAGTTATGTATAAGAAAATTTGTTTTTAAATGCTTTAAATAGTGGTTTATTACGTAAGTTCCGTCATAAAGTAACATACCTACGGATAAGAGAAACCATGGCATGCTAAAATTTTCGTACCGCTTTTGCGGCAGGCTTGTCATTTTTCCAGTTTACACTTTAAATGCGTCGGTCGAAGCCTCGCCTCGTGTAACATCAGCGGTGGAGAGACACGTAAGCTTACTGAAATGACTAACTGGCGGTATTTCAACGAGAAACGAATAAAATTATATTGGGAGTTTTCGCATGACCTGTTCTTAAATCGGCTATTCCATGATAACTCTTATAATTTCCTTACTCTATGGTTCCGTTTATGCTCAGATTAACATTTTAAGCTTGTTAACATCAAATATTATGTTTTTATACACTGAATTGTATCCGCAGTTGGTTTCTTGTGAAACATTTTTTAAATATTAATACTAAATAGGAAAAATGCTTTTTGATGTTTCAATAATTATTAGAGCATTACTCTACAATTGTTTCGCCTTTCTAGGGCTTCATCAAGAGTACTTCGTATATTAAATTTAAAAAAGAGAATTATTTACAAACAGAACCATTTAACACATTTTTCCCAAAAAGGTCTATAAAATATTATTAGGGGTTTTATTATGCGGCCCAGATGTGGTAATAAATTTATTTATAATTGGCATATCTGCGAAATTTATTTGATCATTGGTAGAAAGAGTTGTATTGTCTATAAATGATTTTTTAATTTCTAGTTGTTCATATAAATTTAATTTTTTACCTTTGTTTTCTCTATGGAGTAGTTTAACATTATTAAGATCTATGAAGTGGTTTTGTTTTATACAATGTGTTGAAATGCCTGTGTTTTTAAACCATTTAAAATTGATGTTTTGTGTTCTTTTATTCTGTTTTTTATGCTCCTTCCACTTTGATCAATATATTTCGCATGACAGTCTGCGCAATTAACTTTATAAACCCCTGACATATCTAATTTTTCTGTTTTGTCTTTATTGTTAACTAATAATCTACCTAGGTTACTCTGGGTCTGTAAATAAGAGCACGCAGATATGCCAATTATAAATAAATTTATTACCACATCTGGGCCGCATAATAAAACCCCTAATAATATTTTATAGACCTTTTTGAGAAAAAAGTGTTAAATGGTTCTGTTTGTAAATATTTCTCTTTTTAACACGCTTTTATTAACTTGGGTTGTAACTATTTATCCATCTGGCTGCCTATGTAACGGAATCTTTGAGCCTAATTTTAACCAACTTCCAGCTATTCGATTTCTTTGAAACTTTGCACACGTATTAAGGACCCATGACAATGCAATAATCTGCAAACAGTATCCCGTTATCCTGCTTTGGATCGCCAGAAAAAGAAATTCCATTATATTATAAAAACAACACCTAGGATGCCATCTGTTGGAAAAATTTCAAACTTTGCTATTAAATGAAGAAGAATTTTTTAGTTTTTACACAATTTGGTTAGTTGCACCATTGGTGTTCAATTTTTATGAACAATAAAAATTAATAAGTTCTTTTACACAATTGGGTTAGTTGCACCTTTGGTGTTCAATTTTTATGAACAATAACAGTTAATAAATGCCGTTAACACGCTTTTATTAACTTGGGTTGTAACTATCTGGCTATGTAACGGAATCTTTGAGCCTAATTTTAACCAACTTCCAGCTATTCGATTTCTTTGAAACTTTGCACACGTATTAAGGAAACATGACAATGCAATAATCTGCAAACAGTATCCCGTTATCTTTTTTTGGATCGCCAGGAAAAAAATTCCATTATATTATAAAAACAACACCTAGGTTGCCATCTGTTGGCAACATTTCAAACTTTGCTATTAAATGAAGAAGAAATTTTTAGTGGGTTGCAATATATTGGCAACGGTCCAAACATTGCCTGGATTGCCATCTGTTGGCAAAATTTCAAACTTTGCTACTTAATGAAGAAGAAATTTTTAGTGAGTTGCAATCTGTTGGAAAAATTTTAAAATTTGCCACTCTTGTTCATTAAAAAAATTTTCGCCATTTTGTCAAGAGTAGCAGAAACTAAAAAATGAAAAATAATTAATAGTTTAAAAAAACTAAAAAACACGCTTTTATATGCAACCGAACTAAAAATTAGAAAATAATTTTTCATTAAAAAAAATATTGTCATTTCATAGTAAAAAGCGTGGGGTGATAAATATATTAAATGTTATAATTATTATATTTGCAAATATCTATGATGGAAAAGTTATGAAAAAATAGTAAAATGCACCCCACGCTTTTACTATGAAATGACAATATTTTTTTAATGAAAAATTATTTTCTAATTTTTAGTTCGGTTGCATATAAAAGCGTGTTTTTTAGTTTTTTAAACTATTAATTATTTAAATTTAGTATACGAAGTACTCTTGATGAAGCCCTAGAAAGGCGAAACAATTGTAGGGTAATGCTCTAATAATTATTGAAACATTAAAAAGCCATTTTTCCTATTTAGTATTAATATTATGTTTTTAGATTAACAGTAATATTATTCTTAAAAGATATTTCTCTATATTACTCCTCATATTTAAAAAATGACCAAAATTCACAAATATTCCAAGCTTTCTTAGGACCTAAATCTAAATATTGCGCCAAAAAAGTCACGTTGTTACGTCATGCGCAAAACGAACCAATTTGAAATCGCGCTGTTGATCCTACCTCCTTGTAATCTTTGGTTCATGTGAATCAACCAGGGTCCCCCACTCGTGCCAACTTTCCTTAAGAGGGTATACCCCTCCGTCACAATATTAACATTAAGGGCTTAAACCCTTACGATATTTTTAACAATTTATAATTATAACCAAAACAATATTTTCGATAATAAACAAATAGTCGAGTTTTTTGGCCGAAATTACTAGTCTTGAAACAATTTTTTTAAAGCTTTTCTTTTGAAATGTCCAGTCTTGCTCGGCTTTGGTAAGTGCTCCATATCGGCGAAGACAACTCTCGTGTACTGGCCTCTTTCACTCTGCTGGCGGATTTCAAAACTAACCGGCAGCAAAGCGGAAAAAAGACATGTCCACAAAGCGTCCATATATTTGCTGATCCATGCTTCTAAGAACCTCCTGGCTTTTTTAAAATTACAGCAAAGCGTTAGTCTTGGTTTGAATACAGAAAAAAATCTATTTTATGTTGTTTATGTCACTTTTCTAGGTGTCACTAAATCAATGCCGGTGATTTACACCAGGCTTAGTTTTCTTCACATTGCCCATCTCTTCACGATTACTTTTGCTGAAGATAGTACCCTTTATTTAGTTTTTACGGCCATGAAAATGTGTCAAGATGAAAATCCTTTTTTCCTACGACCACTTGTGAAAATAGCAAATAGCACACTGATTTTATGCATAGAAAATGCGTTATATCACACTAGTGTTGCAAAGTACTTTACAGCACTAGTGTTGCAAAGTACTTTACAACACTGGTGTGATACATATTATGATGTCATTCTAAAAACTGCTATTGGTTTTGCAAGTGACATATTTATTGTAGTGACAGTAAAAAAACTTTTTATTTACCTTAAACGGTAGAACCCAAATTAGCGAAAATCACCTTATTTTATATTTATTAAAATTAACGAAAAAATAAAAACATAAACAAAAATAGACATAACCACAAAAACAACTTTCACTAACTGGCACAGTGTTGTCAGGTAAGTAGATCAAATTAAAAATCTCCCTTCTACCTTTGAGCACGTACTTTATAGAGGCAGCCTTGCCGCTTGACCGTTCGACCTAAAGCGCCAGAGAAAAAAAGCCTATAGATCAAATTCCTTCCTCTCTTTCTTCGTGTACTCAAACAACTAGTTAAATCTTTTTTAAATCCTTAATTAAACCTAAGGCTAATACACACTTTATGAATCCACTTTCTTTTATCCATTCATAAATAGAATCAGACCCTTCCGACGTTGCCAAATGCTTTCCATATTTTGCATGGTAACTGACACTGACGTTTGGTAGTCGTTTTTCCTTACTTTTAGGACTTTAGGTTATGCATTTACAATTTTTATATTTTTTTCTTAAAAATATAAGGAAAAACTGTTATTTTTACTTAATTTTATATGTGATGTTCAGTTTCATTAACTCGTTTTACCAATTTTACCCCACCCAGCACCCCTTTTCACTCCCCGGTCCCGTAAGTTTATTTACTGATATTTTTAAAAAACGGAATATTTTGGATATGCACCACTTACGTTATATTTAGAAGAGTGTCTAAAATATGTAAGAATCGATAATTTTTAAAAAACACTTATAATAGCAGAAAACCGTATTAAACTATTAGCGTTATTACCTAACAAAACCATACAGTTTTTATTAAGTGGGGGCCTTTTTAAATTCCAAAATGATAAAAGTTATATAATGCTTCTAGGTAGGTGATTTTCGATGTAAAAATATTGTCAAAACAGTATAATATAGCAGTGAGGAAAAGTATATCACACTAGTGTTGCAAAGTAAATATCACCCTAGTGTTGCAAAGTTCTCAATTGTTTTTATTTTTTCTGAACAGACAACCTTTAATTTATTTATTTTTTGGTGAATAATTTGTGGTCGTAGGAAAAATAGTGTACAGTACTCGTGTGAAAATGACTTTCTTACACTCGTGGGTTTGTCGCACTCGGCTAACGCCTCGTGCAACAATATTCCCACTCGTGTGAAATTAGTCATTTTCCACACTTGTAATGTAATATACTATTTGAAGTTTCAAAACACCCTGTAGATTGTATCACTATTAAAAAAAACTTTAAAGAGCTTTCAGAAAATACATTTAATAAACTTATCTATTATGTCCTTGTTGTATTTAATACAAAAGCATCTTAGACTTTTTACCATGCTTTAATTTGCCGCCCTGGTGAAGGTGGCGCCCGGAGCAGACACCCCGACTTGTCTCCCCTAGATCCGGGCCTGCATACACGTCGTTACACCTCGATTTGTTCAATTGACTTTCAATGTGTTGAACACTAGCAGGTAGCGATTAGACAAAGAACGAATACATCAAAACCCACTGACTGCTTGAATATAGTTAATAATAAATATTTATGTGGTGACCTCTGTCTGTGGAAATACGTATCGAGGTAACCGTGTACCGCAGTCCGCCCTTCGAGCCTGCCTTCAGGTGGGCTCAGAAGGCAGGACTGATCGTGAGTATGCCCATTTAAATACAGAATAATGTACTTAAGACGAAAAAGTTTCTGTAAATTAATAACTTGTAACAGGCTACAAATTAAATAATTAATAGTTTAAAAAACTAAAAAAACACGCTTTTATATGCAACCGAACTAAAAATTAGAAAATAATTTTTCATTAAAAAAATATTGTCATTTCATAGTAAAAAGCGTGAGGTGCATTTTACTATTTTTTCATAACTTTTCCATCATAGATATTTGCAAATATAATAATTATAACATTTAATATTTTTATCACCCCACGCTTTTTACTATGAAATGACAATATTTTTTTAATGAAAAATTATTTTCTAATTTTTAGTTCGGTTGCATATAAAAGCGTGTTTTTTAGTTTTTAAACTATTAATTATTTTTCATTTTTAGTTTCTGCTACTCTTGACAAAATGGCGAAAAATTTTTTAATGAACAAGAGTGGCAAATTTTAAAAATTTTCCAACAGATTGCAACTCACTAAAAAATTTCTTCTTCATTAAGTAGCAAAGTTTGAAATTTTGCCAACAGATGGCAATCCAGGCAATGTTTGGACCGTTGCCAATATATTGCAACCCACTAAAAAATTTCTTCTTCATTTAATAGCAAAGTTTGAAATGTTGCCAACAGGTGGCAACCTAGGTGTTGTTTTTATATTTTTATAATATAAAGGAAAATTTTTTTCCTGGCGATCCAAAAAAGAATGTTAATTTTTATTAATTGCACATTATGTATTATGTATACATTACACATAATGTAATTTTTATTATGGAATCCTTGAAGTAATGGTGCAACTAACCCTATATTTTTATTGTTCATAAAAATTGAACACCCATGGTGCAACTAACCAAATTGTGTAAAAACTAAAAATTTCTTCTTCATTTAATAGCAAAGTTTGAAATGTTGCCAACAGATGGCATCCTAGGTGTTGTTTTTATAATATAATGGAATTTTTTTCCTGGCGATTCAAAAAAGATAACGGGATACTGTTTTTAAATTATTGCATCTTCATCGGTCCTTGACACGTGTGCAAAGTTTCAAAGAAATCGAATAGCTGGAAGTTGGTTAAAATTAGGCTCAAAGATTCCGTTACATAGATAGATAGATAGATAGTTACAACCCAAGTTAATAAAAGCGTGTTAAAATACAACGTTACCGAGCTAAAGTTCAAAAAACCATTTAGGGAAAGCTAAAAACAATATTTTACGGGCTACATTTGACTTCTTACTATCGATATAAACATAAACTAAGGTTGTCTTGCTTTAGATCGTCGCCTTTTTACGCCTTGGCAAAAACTGCCTATGGAAGTTTTAAAGTGGCACGACATGTATACTGGCAAAAAGAATCAAAAGACTTTCGATATTAGAGACATATTGCACCTCTTAAAATAACAGACGTTTTTTGGCCTCCTTATGGTTATCGTTATTAAACATAACGATTACGGCAGCAGTTTTAGACAGAGATTTTTGCAGCCTCTTTTAAGAAATTTGTCTTGCGTCTGCGCTTTCGACATATAACCTTATTTTTACCTGTGGTTCACCCATTTTAAAGTTAACGGAAAATCAGTATTTACTTTTATTCTTCATAAGATATAAATTGATATTTAAATATATGCAAACACTTCTGTTGATTTCGTTTTTTAAAGTAGATGCAAACAATACAGTATAAGCAAAACACAAAAAGTAAGGTTAAGTTTGGTAGTAGAATAAATAGCAAGTGTGCCAGATTGTAACATCTAAATTAATTACTGATTTAGAATATCCGTAAAAGTGCAAGACTGTTTGAATTTCTTAACACTATTTGATTTTTATTACTGCTATAGATTTTTCGCTAATTAGAGCCTTTGTATAAATGATATTTTAATTAATACGGCAATAAAATTTTAACCTTTTAAATAATTGATATTAAAATTTCTACAATCCGGCAACCACGCAGTTTAACACGATAACGATACTAAGCTCTTCGGTATTCATCCGTAATTAAAGGAGTCCGGTATGGTTAATAACGATAACGGATCATGTTTGCGTTGCTGCGCAGTCTCAGAATAACGTTAACCACAACGGAATTGCAAAATAAGGGGTGCAAAATGTCTCTATTGTCTAAATTTTTTAACAGCGACTTAAGTGCTGACGGTATTTTACCAGTTATTTTAAAGTCTTTTGTATAAAATGTAACAGATACATTTAAAAATATCTTTTAAAAGCACATAATTTCGTCTAGGTTTTATGACCGTGTTAATGACATAACATCACTGTCTTAAATTATGGTTGATAATAAAAGCTGACAAACACACTGTTATATGCTGTGCACTATTAAAATTATGACATTTTACGTAAATCTAACAAAGAAACAAAAACTTATATTGTAGTTTTATTTCTCATGTTTGTCTCTCTTTTTAAAGATTTAATTTTATTATTACTGGTATAGCTCCCCTTAAGAAATATTTAAAAATGTTTTAATGGATCTTACTCATAAAACTTCTATGTAAGTGAAAGCTTGATTTTTTACATGTACAGTACCTACCTGTTAAAGATAGTCAAGAAGTAGCGTTTGTCACGGAAGACCTTTTGTTTTCAAATAATATTTATCTTCCTATTCAAAACGACACTCGTAAATATTTTGTCCTTTCCCTTACCACTCCCCCATCTGAACGAGACAAATCTAACCTACTTAAAGATTTCATACATATTTGGGTTTTCTACAGAACTTAGATTAGATTAGATTAGATTAGGAGGTGGATTGCATATCCTCTAACACTGCAACCTGCTCAGGTTTATTGTGTGTCCTCCGTCCATAGGTTAGAGCACGCTCTCCAAGCCGGTCTGTTTAATCAGACTCCACAAGCTTGAAACTGGCCTCTTGGTATATCTTGCCGCTTTAGGTTTTTCTTCACCCAGCCTTGCAAACCGCAGACGACAAAGGGCTTCGCAGTAGCACCATACGTGTTCTGCGGTTTCTTCCTCCCCTGGCAGAACCTACATAGGTTTTCTTCTGCCAGGCTCATAGTTTCCAGGTGTTTATTCAGTCTGCAATGACCTGTCAGTTGACCCACTATTATTCTTACTGCCTTCCGGTTATAATTCAGAAGGTCTTTTGTAAATTCTGGCGAGTAAGCCTTGATGAACCCTTTCGCCTGACGCTGTCCTGGTGTTCTCATCCACCAGTCTTGTGATTCCCTCATAATCCATGATCTAATGGATGACCTTACCTGGCATGATGGAATACCACAGTAGGGCTCAGGACCTACCATTGTCCTGCCAACCCCCTCCTTTGCCAATTTATCAGCTTCTTCATTGCCTTCGTGGCCTTCGTGTCCTGGTACCCAGGCAATGGTTAGCTTGTTGGACGCACCCACCTCTTCCAGGGCAATTACGCAGTCCCGCACCAGCTTGGAGCTGATTTTGCATGAACTGAGTGCCCTGATGGCTGCCTGGCTGTCCGAATAGATTACTATGGTTTTATCCTCATAGCTCCTTCTGATGATTTCCCTAGCGCATTGTTCTATGGTTACAATTTCGGCCCTTCGGCCTGGAACACAGTAGGGTGTTGTCCGAGACCCAAGTTTATTTTCGTCCTTGGTTTGTCCCCATATATACCTGCTCCAACTCCCTTGGTCTGTTTTTGGAGCCGTCTGTATACCAGATTAGGTCGGCTTTAATGGGAGGAGGGTTCTACAGAACTTGGCACTCATTTGGATCTCCATCCCTTTTTGCGGAAAAGCCCACAGCTAAGTATAATTTTAGCTATTGAACTTGGCTCACCTTTTTGTTATGTTTTTGGTAAGACAATAAAGCTCTAAAGAATTACACGACACAAGTTAATGAAAAACTAGTGGACATTTTTAATTAAAACAGTTTGTAAAGAAAATATCTACATTTGTTCAATAAAAAATTAAAAGATTTTTAAAACTGTATCTAAATTATTATCACAATTTTAGTTTCTTCATGTTTGATAAATAATCAATCTTAAAGTCATAAACAAAAGTTTTTAAAATAGGCCATCATTCTACCTTTAGCTCAAGGGAGATAAACTTTTTAATAAGGAGCTCTCGAATTTTATATTTCTCCGAAAATATAGGTTATGTTTGTGACGTCCACCTTTTTGCCTTAATATTTTTTTATCTGACAAAATAAACAAATAGTGGCATACCATAAAATGAAATCACTAAAAAAACATTTAAGGAAAATAGTATTTTACCCCTAATAACATGATTTCAAACATTACATTCCCAAAAAAAATATATCAAAGGGTCAGTGAACCCTGTTTATAGGTTTTAAAATTCTCTGTAACTGCAGTACCCGCTCAATTTACTTGTAAACAGTAAGAAGCCAAACACACAGGGTGGCCCACCATATTCGACACGGTCTGTAGCTGGATACCCATGGGGTTTTTAAAAAAGTAAATACTGGAAACATATACAGGTCGGATAAGACCACAAGTATAAAATTATTTAAGTCTATACAGGGTGTCTCAAAAAAGTGTGACGTATCAAAGTAATATTTTTTTAAATGGAACACCCTATATTTTATGACGGTTTTAGATTCTACTTTAACAAATAACTCAAGTTTGTTTATAGTACTAAGTGTCTAATTTTATTCGTTTTTGTGATATTTGATTGTTTTGAAAAATGCAGAGGTAAAATTAAATTGAGTTTACTTTAACACTTTTAACACTTTAAACTTTAAAATATGTAGGTAACAAGATATAGAAAAAGTCTGCTATATCATACGTAGGGTCAAATCAAGATCAAATATTGTACGGGGTGATCAAAAAATAATTTCAATTTTTCAGAAAATCAAATAGTCAAACACGTCACATGATGACAAATAAAATACTCTCTTCAAATGTATAGGTGTATAGGTTGCTATACCTATCTTTTTGTAACTTTTTAATAGTAAAATCTATTTTTACAAATTTTTAGTCCAAATGTTTATTTAAATTAGAAGTTGGCTGTGACATAGCAGCCAATAATATTTTTCTTAAGAAAATAACAACGACCATTTATTGATTACTAGTGTTTTAGTCAGTTTAAAGAAATTTCAATGATTTTAAATAAAAACCCTTCTTCTACAACAACAAGATGATATAATATTGGTAGGATGTGAAAAAAATGGTTTACTTTAGTCTAGAGTTAATCCTTAAAAATATTCCAGGAAAAACCATCTGATAACCTTAAAAGTTGCTTTAAAAAATTTGACACAGTGATTATGGATAATGGATGAAAAGAGTTATAAGGTCACAGAATGTCGTCATAGCTGACCAGAGGCGTTATTAGGATTGTTTAAAAGCACAAGTTTTATCATTACCAATTTCAGCTGAAATAAAGTGTTGTTGGAAGTAGCATTATAAGCAACTAATGAATTTTTTTCTGTGAATTTTAAAAATAGTGGCAGATAATACAAAATCTTTTAATTTTGTGCTTTTTTCCAACAAATTTACATTTTGCGATAACGGCTTAGTAAATAGGCATAGCTATATCACAGCCTACTTACATTTAAATAGACATTTGGAATAAAAAATATGTTAAAACGGAATTTACTTAAAAGTATAAAAGATAGGTATAGGCAACCTATACACCATTTGAAAGAGCATTTGGTTTGTCATCATGTGGTGTAAAAATACAGGGTGGTCTATTTAAAATAAGAGAGATATTGCTATTTGATTTTCTGAAAACTTGAAATTATTTTTTGATCACCCTGTATAATCTATGATCTCGATATGACCTACGTATGATAAGGCAGACTTTTCCTAATCTGGTAACAAATTTTAAAGTTTAAGGAGTTTATATTGTCAAAATAAAGTTAATTTCATTGCACCCCGGCATTTTTCAAAAAATCAAATATCACAAAAGCGAATAAAATTAGACACTTGGTACTATAAACAAACTTAAATTATTTTTTTATGTAGAATCTAAAACCGTCATAAAATAAGGGTGTTCCATTTAAAAAAATATAACTTTGATACGTCACACTTTTTGAGACATCCTGTATAGAGTAAAATAATTTTCTACTGTGGCCTTATCCGACCTGTATATGTTTCAGTATTTACTTTTTTAAAACCCCATGGTTATCCAGCTACAGACCGTGTCGAATATAGTGGGCCACCCTGTATATAAAAATCCAATGACTAAAAAGCAAAAAAATAACACGAAAACCTCGAAATAGCTATTTACGTTACTAGACCGGAAAATGGTATTTTTACGGGTCGACGAAAACATTTACAGGGCGAGCCGTAGGCGAGTCCTGTAGTTTTGAGGAGACCCGTAAAAGTTATTTCCGGTCGAGTATCGTACATAATTTTTTTAATTGACCGGAAAAAAAAAACTGTGTAAATTTTTAGTGTTATATTTAAACGACAATAAGGCAAGGCTGCTTCAATTATTTCATCTGGATTTTCCATGTCTGACTCCATTTTGGCAAAATAATGCTTTCTTTACTTTACAATATCTTGAACTGTCAAATAGTAACAATTGAACTCTGAGAATTTTTGTCATGGCTAACAGGATTTTTTGATATCAGGGACCGGAAAGTAAATGAGAGACCGGAAAGTAAACTAGGGACCGGAAAGTAAATTAGTCCTGTAAAATAGCATTTTCCGCTTAAAAATTGAGTGGAAAATTCAATTCTTCCGGTCAATTAAAAAAAACCTTCCAGTACGATTGTAAACAAAGAATTACGGGACAAGATTACGTCACAAAATTTAGCGAACATAGGCTTAAATGTAATCGAGCGCTCCTTATAAAAACATTTATTTTCCTTGCCTTTAGCTAAAAAAAACTGTTTACTACTGAAATGTAAAAAGACTAGTATTGAAAAAAACAGTAATTATTAATAAATGACCTATATTTTTTATATAATTATGTTGGTTTTTATTTCTTTTTAATTAGCTTCATTTATAATTTATAGTATAATTAAAAACAGACAGTTTTTCAAACAACTATAGTTTATAGTTGTCTCCAAATTACAACTCATAAAAATGACTGTTTTAGTCTTGATAAAAATTTAGGAATACAGTGATCGCCAAACAGTTGGACACATTAAAAAAACCCTTTTTATTCTTGAATCTATGTATTACAATGGTATACGATGAGACGAGCAGGTAATGTTACTCATTTCCACGAGTATGATATATTCGTGGCCATTACGCACGGCCATTACACACGTCCATTATCCACGGCCATTATCCACGGCCATTACACACGTCCATTGCCCACGGCTGTCATAAGGTTTTGTAAATGTGCATAAATACGATCTTTGTATATTTTTTCGACAACCTCGTTTTCTAAAGCGGGTTTTACACCTGACAAGTAATTGATCAATTAATTGAACAAGTGCTTGTTCAAGTAACTTGACGGTTAAAAATTTTCTCAACATATTTATCAAGTAGCTTGCTCAAGTACTTAAAGAAATTAAAACTTGTCATCAATATTTCTTAGGGACCTCTTAGTAATTGGTTATAGTTAACATAACCCTAGAAAACCATTTGATGAAACTGAAAATAAATTAACTTGAAGATAGTAAAAACATCGAAATTTTCAATTTCTTTATCAAATATTTGACAAAGTAATTGAACAAGTTTTTGATCAATCACTTTTCGGGTGTAAAGCCCGCTTAAATATGACTCTTCACCAAAAAAAGTCACTATTTTTAGTAACATATGAGATTGAAAATATCTAATTGGAAAGTACACTATGTTTGTTTTTACAGAAAAAAGAAAACAATTGATAAGTGTGTGTTGTGATAAAAAGCATTTCCCATGCACAAAAGCAGTGTGCTATTTGTATTTTCACATGTGGTCGCAGAAATAGTATATTACATTACAAGTATGGAAAATGACTAATTTCACACGAGTGGGAATATTGTAGCACGAGGCGTTAGCCGAGTGCGACAACCCACGAGTGTAAGAGAAGTCATTTTCACACGAGATATTGTATACTATTTTTCCTACGACCACAAATTATTCACCAAAAAAATAAAAGTTTGTCTTTACAGAAAAAAATAAAAAAATTGAGAACTTTGCAACACTAGGGTGTTTTTACTTTGTAACACTAGTGTCATATGTACTTTTCTCACTGCTAAACTATACTGTTTTAACAATATTTTTACATTGAAAATCACTTACCTAGAAGCATTATATAATTTATATCATTTTGGAATTTAAAAAGGCCCTCACTTAATAAAAATTGTATGGTTTGGTTAGGTAATAACGGTAATAGTTTAATAGGGTTTTCTGCTATTTTAAGGGTTTTTAAAATTATTGATACTTACATATTTTAGACACTCTAAATATAACGTAAGTGGCGCATATCCAAAATATTCCGTTTTTAAAATATATCAATAACAAACGTACGGGACCGGGGAGTGAAAAGGGGTGCTGGGTGGGGTAAAATTGGTAAAACGAGTTAATGAAACTGAACATCACATGTAAAATTAAGTAAAAATTTCATTTTTTCCTCCTATTTTTGAGAAAAAATATAAAAAAATATGAAAATTGTAAATGCATAACCTAAAGTCCTAAAAGTAAGAAAAAAACGACTACTAAACGTCAGTTATACCCAATGATTTTATACCATGCAAAATATGGAAAGCATTTGGCAACGTCGGAAGGGTCTGATTCTATTTATGAATGGATAAAGAAAGTGGATTCATAAAGTGGGTATTAGCCTCAGGTTTAATTAAGGGATTAAAAAAAAATTAACTACTTGTTTAAGTACACGAAGACAGAGAGAAGGGAATCCATAGGAGTTTTTCTCTGACGCTTTAGGTCGAACGGTCAAGCGGCAAGGCTGCCTCTATAAAGTGCGTGCTCAAAGGTAGGAGGGAGATTTTGAATTTGATCTACTTACCTGACAACACTGTGCCACTGAGCGAGCAGTCAGTGAAAGTTGTTTTTTGTGGTTATGTCTATTTTTGTCTCGATTTTTGTTTATGTTTTTATTTTTTCGGTAATTTTATTATTACTCTTTTTAATATTAGAAGAAAGCTTATACTGTGTAGTAACTTAACGTTAATAAGATGATTTTCGCTAATTTGAGTTCTACTGTTTAGGTAAGTAAAAAGTTTTTTTACTGTCACCACAATAAATATGTCACTTGCAAAACCAATAGCAGTTTTTAGAATGACATCATAATATATATCACAGGAATGTTGTAAAGTACTTTTGCAACACTAGTGCTGTAAAGTACTTTGCAACACTAGTGTGATATAACGCATTTTCTATGCATGAAACCAGTGTGCTATTTGCTATTTTCACAAGTGGTCGTAGGAAAATGTCATTTTCATTAGTGGTCGTAGGAAAAGTATTTTTTATTCGAAATATGTGTCTAACTTTTTGGCGATCACTGTATAAAAATAATGAGAAAAAAGAAAAACATAAATTTTCTAATTGTCTCGGAAATGTTTTCCGCACTTTATTTATGTCCCCAAATTCGTTATTTTTATCGTAATTTTTATTTTTAAATCATAAATTAAGACGCGGGATTGCAGGAGATTAAGTAGATACGGTCGGGGTTATTTTCGTTCTTGTTCCACATTTCTCGGACAAAATTTAAAAAAATTAAGAATTATTTTTGATATTTATTGCGAAATTTACGATGACACTGACCTTTTAAAAAAATCATCGCTAGTCTTGTGTAATGATGAGAAATACAGGGTGTTTCAGAAATGTGGGATCAAACTTCAAGGTGTTATTCTTTATAGCCCCAGTTATCTTAGTCAAATTAAAGGGTCAATCTCGGAATCTCACGGAATAAGCTAAATATCTGTACATACCTTTATTATTTTTTTATCTTTGGACAATCCACGAAGGCTGAAAGCCTAAATACTAACGTACCGTGGGTGTCTTAAGCGAGGTAAGAGGGAGTTTGTTGACACGGGACTTAAATACTGGAAGAATTGGGGGAGAAGGAAAGACCTCCGCGGGCAGTAGGTTCCACAGTCTAGAAACTCTAGGGATAAAAGAACGAACGAAATGGGAAGTTCGGGGCCTGTCCAATTGAACTGTATGGGGATGCATACGCGCGGCACCACGAGTTTCTCTGTTGGGAACTGCAAGAGGAGGGACTATACTGGACAATTCGTCGGAGGAGAAGCCGTAAAAGTATCTATAAAAGAGCGATAGATGTCCCACAGCTCGACGATGAGCAAGAGAAGGAAGTCTTTAAGTAAGTAAAGGATCATTAATAAGACGAACAGCCCTTCTTTGAATGGCATCAAGAATGCTGAGGGTTGTAGGGGATGCCATTCCCCAGACATGAGAACAATATTCCAGAGAGGGTCGAATTTGGGACAAATACAAAGTGTATAAATTGGAAGGAGAAAAATACTTTTGGCTCGGAAAAGAAATCCAAGCTTTTTTGAAGCCGCGGTGGCTATAGATACAATGTGTTTATGCCAGTTAAGGTTATTCTCAAATGTGATGCCACCAAGGTTAAATGTGTCCCCGCTCTGCAAAACCTGGCCACTCATAAGCAAAGGACGAGTGTTTGATGATTTTTTCGCGACAAGGAACACGATTGTGTTTTGGATGCATTAAATTGAACGAGATTTTTGGCGCCCCAATCCAATATCAAATTGAGATCCTGCGAAAGAGATATCTGCATCGCTCTGCGTTTACTTTCCAAGTCGGGTTGAGAGATTGGTTTGGGAACCTGGAAAGTGGAGTGAAGGGTACTATCATCAGCATAATTATGAATGGAATTGGTTGTGGAAGATAGAAGGTCGTTGATGTGAAGAAGAAACAAAGTTGATGCTAGTACTGAACCCTGAGGCACTCCAGCATTAATTTCGTGAAAGCTTGAAGAGTGGCCATCAACAATGACTGATATACGTCGATTAGAAAGATAACTGGAGAGCCAAGACCAGAGTTTAATTGGAAGACCGTAGGAGGGAAGTTTATTAAGAAGTGCGTCATGCCAGACTTGGTCGAAAGCTTTAGATATATCAAGAGCAACGATCTGGGACTCACCTAGAAACTCAAGAGACTTGTTCCAGTTGTGTGAAACGAAGGAAAGAAAATCTGCTGTAGATCTCTTGTGACGGAATCCGTATTGCCTGTCATGTAAAATTTTATGTTTTTCTAAGTACCTAAGAATTTGCGAGTTAATGGATTTCTCCATTACTTTACAAAGCATTGAAAGGAGTGAAATGGGTCTATAGTTGGATGGAAGAGATTTAGATCCTTTCTTGGGAATAGGCTGGACACGTGCAGCTCTCCAGCTGTCTAGAAATATACCCGTGTTATAAGAAATTCGAAAGAGGCTGGTTAAAATAGGTGCAAGTTCAGGAGCACATTTTTTTAAAACGATTGCTGGTATTCCATCTAGCCCAGACGATTTCTTGGTGTTCAGAGAAGAAAGGATACGCTTAATGTGTTTTACCTTAAAAATAATATTGGGCATTTTGTAAGGAACTGGGGAAACAGTTGGAATTGGATGATTGACAGGTGGATGAAGGGTTGAATTGGCAGCAAATTGTTTATTTGGCAGCAAATTGTTTAGCAAATAGTTCGGCCTTTCCTTTAGATGTAGAAATACACAAATACTCTCCTAAAAATCCCCTATGATATCGTATAAGGAACTTGAAATATGACAGGACAGGTTTTTGCGAATATCTCGTTTCCTTTACTTTTAATCGCATTTATATTTATTATAAAAGTTGTAGAATACAAAACTCTTTACTAATTTGATTCTAAGCATTTTTTTATCATACCAACGAATCGGATAATAGAGGGCGCAAAGTGTAAAGCACTTTACTGTCTGTACATACCTTAGCACGCAATCAATCGTGATTTTTAGTCTAATATGTCATCTCTTTACTTAAGTATTTGTTAAATATCCCGATTGATTGCGTGCGAAGGCATGTACATGCAGTAAAGTGCTTTACACTCTGTGCCCTCTATTATCAGATATCACTTCAAGTTTTGTGGGGAATTATTGTTACACAAATTAAATAATAAAGAATGAAATTATATATATAAAAAAAAGTCAGTCCCCTTTTTATATTTTTTGTGTTTTTCTAAAGATTTTAATTTTTTTTGTATGTTTTGTGGCTTTAATTTTTTTTTATATATATAATTTCATTCTTTATTATTTAATTTGTGTAACAATAATTCCCCACAAAACTTGAAGTGATATCTGATTGCGGACTTGTAGAGGTCCTGACGGCCTGATGGTTGTTCCTTCGCCTTTCTTTCTAGTCAATATAGTTTGTAAGTGTTTTTGCTGTTGTAAAATATTAGGTCCATGTAACTAAACAATTTTGTAATGTGTCTTTTTTTAATTATAGGCCCTTGATAAAGTGGCAATCCAGCCATGAAACGTTGGGATAAATACAGTAGTGGTTTTTATTTGCCTGCCCTCATCCCGCTATACAACTCCAATTTGTTTTTCGAAAGGGTGTAATAAACTAAACTATGTTTATTCTAATATATCTCAAAAACGGTTACTTAAAGCGATATTTATCGAGTATACTTTTTTGTGCAAAAAATATAGGATAATAAAAATCTCCGCTAAAATTATAATGTACCGAGGCAAAAAAAGGTATGACATTTTGAACTTAAGCAAATGACTGCCGGTGGCTCCCTTTTAATACTGAATTGGGTGAAAAAATTCCTATAATAAATAGAATATTTAAAAATACCTGAAATAAAATAAAGACTTTGACAAATTGTATTTTGCTATCAACTTCTTGACTAAGGCAAATTGCATTAGATTGTGGTATTTTCGTCTTAGGAATTTGTTGTAGCGATTTGTACAGACCTTTTAGAGACACCATGTATACTTGTGACATACTGTGACATTACACGGTTAAAAAATCACGTGATTGTAGGCTAAAATACTAAAAATACAAGTAAAAATCTGAGAACAAGTCATAAAAGCCTGCAATAATTATTAACGAAGCATTGTTTCCACAAATTGTGTTATTTATTCGCGCCGATGAAGAAGCGATAAAATGCATAATTCGAGGCCAATTCGGTTTAACTAAATTAAACGAATTGTTATCCGGATTTTACGACCGAAAAACGTGTATTTATGACGTTTCGAGCTTATTGATTGATTTCAGTCGACCACGTTTGTGCAATAAGGATATTGTCGCATATTTTGAATGTTCTACCGCTGGTAAAACCGCAAATTTATTTATTTTCCGCCGTTTTAGGTACTATACTGGGTGTTGTGTGTACATGACATAACATTACGAAGAACGAACATGCATTAGAGACATTTTGCACCCCTTATTTTGCAATTCCGTTGTGGTTAACGTTATTCTGAGACTGCGCAGTAACGCAAACATAATCCGTTATCGTTATTAACCATACCGGACTCCTTTAATTACGGATGAATACCGAAGAGCTTATCGTTATCGTTATCGTTATTGTTAAACTGCGTGGTTGCCCATTGTAGAAATTTTAATATCAATTATTTAAAAGGGTAAAATTTTATTGCCGTATTAATTAAAATATCATTTACACAAAGGCTCTAGTTAGCGAAAAATCTATAGCAGTAATAAAAATCAAATAGTGTTAAGAAATTAAAACGTACTTGCACTTTTACGGATATTTTAAATCAGTAATTAATTTAGATGTTACAATCTGGCACACTTGCTTTTTATTCTACTACCAAACTTAACCTTACTTTTTGTGTTTTGCTTATACTGTATTGTTTGCATCTACTTAAATATGAATTTATATCTTATGAAGAATAAAAGTAAATACTGATTTTCCGTTAACTTTAAAATCGGTGAACCACAGGCAAAAATAAGGTTATGTGTCGAAAGCGCAGACGCAAGATAAATTTCTTAAAAGAGGCTGCAAAATCTCTGTCTTAAACTGCTGCCGTAATCGTTATGTTTAATAACGATAACCATAAGGAGTCCAAAAACGTCTGGTATTTTAAGAGGTACAAAATGTCTCTTTTATTGAGTTGTAAGGATATAAAAATTACTAAAAAAATGTCTAGTTGCAGTTGAATTGAGCAGCAGTTTATTTTATATTTTGAGCTATAACGAAGTTACCTATAGCCCATTACAGCCATTACAAAAATAAAACGGTAAAAACCCCGAAACAATAATAACAAGTCTCTAAATTAAGCTCACGCTGACAAGTAAAATGTTTTAATGCAGCTTAAAACGCCAAACGGAGAAAAGCTTTTCCAGAACGTTTTATCCCATTTCTATATCGATAGTGCGCTCAGCACGGAGTTAAGTGGCCGATGTAACGACATTTTTGTAATTACGTCAGTTTTTTCAAACGTCACACTGCTGAACGTGCACATTGGGTGGTCGACAACCTTCTGAAAGCCGGTTCGTGTCGTGTCTGTTACTGCGGGGGTTTTCGAAAGCTCTCTGACACTAATACTATTTATTTTCTTTTTAGAAAAGCTCAATTGGTATCTTTAATCTCGACATAAAAATGCTTAGCGCTAGTATTATTTTATTTTGAGTGGATATACACTAGACAAACATTTTTTTCAACGGTCCTATAATAGTATTTTACGTTATAAGTCCGGTAGGTGACTTGTTATAGTACGAGATGTTTATGGACGAGGCGGCGCAGAAGCCGAGTCTGGAATATAAACAAGTACTGTAATAACACCTAACGGACGTGTATTTAGCGCGGGCCGAAAAATTTTTTTTAGAAAATGTATTTGGCATAGTAATAGAAAGTTGAAGGACATGAAAAAATATTAGTTTTTTTTTTATTTTAATTTCGTGATATTTTTGACCGCGCCCCAAGGCCCTAGAAAGGGCCAAAATTTCAAGGTCATATTTTTTATTTGGTATGGCTATGACATCTTAGGTACTTAGGAAAGTAGCATCCAGAAAAAAACCGAAACAAAAAATAAGTTTTTACCGCGCCCCATAGACTTTTAAGTATATGAGAGCAGCTCTTCGCTTGAGTAAGTGATGAATTTTCTAACAATATTAATATAGTTGGGTTTAATTGCTAAAGTATTAACTAGTTTATCATTTACTCAACCCAGAACTCACAACGAGGAGGTGGCTGCTTGTCGAGTTCCACCCACCCACCCTTCCCACCTTCGCGCCCTTTGCTACACCTTTATATTATAGAAAAGTATAAGTTACTCACAAGACTGCTTTACTTTTTTGGATTATAATATTCCTTCTTATTTTCATAAGAAGGAAGGTCACTTCTACCATCAAATTTCACCCGTATGTAGCCATCTCTCTTATCATGACCACAAATCTTTCCTGAGGCTTCAGTGATGATCTTAACACACCTTTCAACTGCCTGTGTGTGGCACGGAAACCTGTTTAAGCTTATTACTGATTTTTCTTCCAGTGCTTTTATCAGATCTTCATTTGAAAGGTCCATTAATAGAGGAGGTTCGGTAACAACAATTTGATTCCAGTCTATAAGGTCTATATAATCCCTTGCATTCCAGTTTAAAGGAGGTATTTTAAAAACTCTTAAATGTTGTGGATTCCTGGCATTTCTTGATTTTAAAATCCGACGTAGCCCAAGTTCCCGTATATAATTTCGTGAGTCTGTTATCATTCCTAATAGAATATTCTCGGAATGGGCAAAATATGCGTTTGTGCTTATTACATTGTCAACAATTTTCCTTATGTTTTCTGGAAACTCTCGAGATAAAACAATAGATTTCCATAAATGTTGTGGTCCGTACTGGCATAATGGTTTGGATTTTATTTCAAACCACATTGGCGCGTAAACTTTCATGATATATTTTGTCAAAAGAACCAACGCTTCAGATGGTTGACTGGTGGAAATATATAAACGTAATATTCTATTAGCCATTGTTAACCATCGAGCATGATTCAATTTGCCGGGATTTTTATTGCTTACCGAGTCAGAACATAATTCGGTTTTAATAGCATAACAGATTTGATATAAATACTGTTGATCAGTACTTAGATCTTCTTTTTTTCATTTCGGGCAAATCAGTTTCAATTGATAAATATGGTATTATATGTTTCGCAAGTTGCCAAAAGCTTCCCAATGGGCCCTGAAAATGAATTTGGTCCCTTAGTTTTTCCATCTAAAGCTTGAAGTAAATGTCGAAGAGGCAATTCGTTGGCGTCGAGTAAACAGATCAGCCATTGGACGGGTTTTCCTATTTGTTCTTCCAGTAATCTAATGGCACCACCTTTCCAGCCCGTGTTAACATTTGTTCCATCACAACCGATTACCTTAATAGAGTTTAAACTTATTGATTTTGCTTTCAAACAAGAAATTATATGTTTCACGATATTGGCAGAAGTTCCGGGTCGCTCAATAGTTAAATGGTCAAAATACTTGCTTTCTGGCTCTTCTATGAGGGTTATATGTTCTTCTTGTCTGACAACACGGCGTCCTTCACTCAGAAGCATTGTTTGATCCTTTCTTCCATCAAAATAAAGTCCTTCCATTGTCCTTTCTGCATGACAAATTGGCTTGGTTAGATTTCTTTTTTCTTAAGCTCCCTTCTAATTTTATTTTTGTCAATTACATAGGCTGGGTTATCAGGAGAAACTAATCCAAAATCTTCAAGAGTCGCAGTGGCAATTTTTGCCACAGTCCTATTCGAGGAACCAGTCATATCTGCCATTTTTGCAATATTATGTAAAGAGACTCGCATTTGGATTTTCTTAGAATCTTTTAAGTTCCTTTTATTTGATCCTAAGGATTTTTCTAGAGAATAGCACCACTTAAAGTTTTCATCTTGAGATATATCTTCGTCACTGGAGGAACTGTCTCCTAATATTTCAGTAACATTTAAGGCCTCTGAAGTGGTATTTCTCTGAATTCCTGAAGGTCCTGGTTCTGGTGTTACTTGTCGTTGTCGTTTTTGCCGTTTTATATTATTTTCGGTAACCATTTTATCCAAACGGCCTAAGTTTTTATTTTGTATTAAAAATAGTTTGAGGTTGGGGCGCGGTTAAATGTAGAGATAATGTAATAATATTTTTAGGTGACTTAAGCACGATGTTTTGAAACTTTTTGTAGCTATACCAGATCCAGTTTGAAAATTTACCAAATTTTTTTTTCAAGGTCAATGGGGCGCGGTCAAATTTTATTTTAAAATTTTGAAAAAAATACAAATTATTCTTAAGCCATTTTACAACTTTTTTGATTATACCAAATGATATTTTAAAAAAAAAATTTAGACGCCTTTTTCGGCCTGCGTTAGGTATCGTATGAAATTTTATTTCATACTGTCTTTATGAAAATTAACGAATAAATATTATTTATAAAATTTTAAGAGAACATGTTGTTAGTTTCAAATTATTTCACTTAAATTACGTAGGTAACAGCCTTGTTCTCCATATCATAGGAAACTATGATTATTCTTCGCTTGTCACTGTCAAATTGATAAAAAAATATTATATTAGGTGTAGCTCCTAAACGGTATTAAATAGATGACGCTAGATAGGTCAAAATTAAATAGAAATGACAGTCTGAAATAAAAATATTTTATTTCATACTGTCCAGTAAATCTACTTACCCTGTATTAATTTGGGGCCGGTAAATTGCACATTACGGTACCTGGTACCGTAATGTGTTGCCTAGCAACGCTGTCATGTATCATTATAAATGTCCACGAGCTCATTGTTGTTATGCCTTATGCCGTTACCCATTTAATACCATTTAGGAATTTCTACTTGTACTTAAAATATATTTTTTTTACCAACTTTAGTAAATAAAAATGATTAGATTACTACAAAACAGACTTCTTATTACATTTTTTAAAGTGTTTTGTTTAACCAAAGTTGGTAATTTCTATTTTATTTAAACCTATATCTAGCGTTACCTATTTAATACCATTTAGGAATTTCTACTTGTAAAATATATTTTTCTACCAACTTTAGTAAAAAAATAATTAGATTATTATATATTATACTCAAGAATCTGTCCATTTTCTCAAAAAGACTCAACATAGATTTAACTACAATTTAAGGAACAAAGTCAGAGTCTCAAATTTGTCAAATATATATTAAAAGGTGACATGTTTCGCCGTCTCCGGCATCATCAGACCAGACCATTATTTTAGGTCTAAAAAGCAATTCATTTAAATCGTCGCAACCCTGTACTCACTTTGTGCACCTAAATTTTGGACACTCCGTATAAAATAATTGTGTATGGCGCCGAGTAATAGACTGAATGAAAATACTCATTAATAAGACACTTGCGTAAGTTGAGGATAGATGAGATAATATATGCACCGCCATTTTCTATGTTTCGGGCAAGATTCCAGAATTTTGATAAAACTAAAATTAACATTCTAATAAAACTGGGAAATTGTTGGAAAATTTGGAATGTCGGAAAACAGCCAGAAAGTGCATACAATGTTTAAACTAGGTTTTTCTTGTAATTTATTTCTTAAAAAATCGTGTACACGCATTAGATTAATTAGATATTTACCAAAATGTCTAGCGCCTAGAGCAAAGCACACTAGGCGCTTAGGTCTCGGTACACTCACCAACCCACTATGGTTTCTGGGAGCCTATTTTTTGGCCAAAATTAATAAATGCTTTCAGTTAAAAAACTTACAAGTAAAAATTGGTTTTCTAAACCAATAATAATAAATAATATCAAAAACTCAACCTGTACACAATATACAAGGTGTCAAAGAGGAAAAGAAAACTAATTTATTTGGATAATTTTTGATACTTTTTTAATTAAACTTTTTATTTAAGGGTTTTTTGACATAAACTATTTAAATTTGATAATATTTTTTTGTATAAGCTAGAGGGTGCTACCTAAACTACTTTAAATTTCTATAAAAATATACACCTTTTTTGTGCCACTTTGTATGTATTTTCTAAGTAAACATATAAACTCTCTATGCTTTTACACAAAAAAAGGTATACTTTATAATAATGGCTCTGAGCAACCGTTTTCGAGATATTTGCCAAAAAGTCCGACATTAAACCATTCGTATATGAAGTGGCAGTTTTAGTTTCGGTTGTACTAAATATTTTAAGGCAAATATTTCGGAAACCGTTGCTTGTAGCGATTCTTACAAAGTATACCTTGTTTGTGTACAAAGTATAGGATACTAATTTGGTATACTTAGATGGTACTTACAGGGTAGCACAAAAAACTTGCTACTTTCTAGAGAAATTCCAAGTAGTGGAGGTATCGCCCTCCTGTTTCACAAAAAGTTACCTTATACTTGATCTTAAAAGCTAATGTCAAAAACTCTTAGATACCGTGTTTTATTACAATATTTAAAACGTATAAACACTCATCGAAATAAATTAAAATATATTTTTTTACTTTGATGCCCTATATTTTTGTTATTACCAACTTTTGGATATAGGTCTTTCGTTAGATCCTAATAATTTGACATAAGGAATCTGTGATTTCTCGGTAAATTATTAATTACCGGGCACCCTGTATATTACAGCTGTATGAAATAGCACCATATCGAATAATTTGGTATCGCTGCTTGTTTAAATTTTATTCTAAATCTAAAATAAGCTCCAACGCTTCTTCGACAGGGTATTTTAAGTTTCTTTTTCTAGGAAGCTTAGCATTTTTATTATTTTTGCTAGCTGGCAAAGACTTTCATCCACTTCTTTTAAAAGTGATGCTAAATCGTGTGGCCCATGTCGGCAGGCCGCTATAGCCGCAGCTTTTATGATTAATAATGAGTCTTATTAGACAATGGCGTTGCTTTCCTTAGTTCTTTCCGATTTTTCCTGAAATAATAACCCAGGTCCACAAGGAGATGTTGACGGTGTAGATAAATCAAATACAATAACAATCTGTTTTTCCAAACAAGCAGATTTTTATTTTGAACATACCCCTTGTTTTGTGCTGCTTGGCAACATCTTTTACACAATTGGGGCAGAGGCGAAATCTCACCAAATTACACCAGGGGTGGAGGGGGGTCCAAAATTTTGAACTGATGACCTTTGTTTTTTTGTTCTTTAATCTTTTTATATACCAACAGTCAAAAAGGCGCAAAATTTACTCTTTGGTTCGGTAGAAAATGGATCTTGATCCGCGACTGTAAAAATATGTATGTATTATGTATTTTTGTGTCAAAAGAATATTGTTTATTAATTACCATTTAATGTAATTGCAGAAATCACGGGACTATGACTAAGTTGAAATACCTAATTAATTTGTTATACACCAACACCGACACTGTTGATAAGGGTTGGGTGTGACCTCTGATTATTAAATAAGGTGACGTGAAACTTTCATTACTCACTATCTTATCTTAATTATGTTTAAAAAGGATTTGTCACTTGCCGTTTATTTATTGATAAATTGTTAGTTTGTAAATAATATCCGTTTTTTTAGTTAGTTGTTAGTTGCTAACTTACGTAACTGGTAAAATAAAAATATGGTAATAGTTATCGAACTATATAGCGGTTTTCGCTATTACAAGAGATTTTCGAAAAATTCTTTTCAGGGCGTTTCTATAGGTCGATTATGACACAAATCTGTGTGCGCGTTTTTCAAAATCCATTTCTATAATTTAATATTAATAAAAACATTTACGGGACGGTGGAGTGAACAGGGGTGCTGGGTGGGGACAAAACAGTATAAATCCAACGTCAAACACAAGAAAACATTAATACACTGCACTTGGGGTACATGAAAAATGTAAATTAATATTGAGAAGTATTAAATTTTTCGAAATACTATCCCACACATATGAGATGTCTCGTCCGCCATTAATTAAAGAAGGAAAATAGACGCATTCATTTTGGTCAGCTGATAACATAAAGTTCGTCATTATGAAAATGACAGTCTTGATAGAAGCAGCGTTGCCAAACTTCTTATGAAGAATTAACACCAAGCCTATTTCGGGGATTAT
This sequence comes from Listronotus bonariensis, assembly GCA_014170235.1. NCBI lineage: Eukaryota > Metazoa > Arthropoda > Insecta > Coleoptera > Curculionidae > Listronotus > Listronotus bonariensis. Next base: position 21,438 of record JACEGR010002183.1, on the reverse strand, counting down.
CCACCATTTCCATGAGAAACAATGGTATTTTTTGTAGAAATGCCGCCTTCTTTATGTTTACGTATTTTCCTTTTTTCTCTACAAATTATTATAGGAAGAAGGAATAACTTAATTTTTCATATGAATTTTGTCCTGTATCTTCCTTTTTTAAGCTATTGACACTTTCTCACTTTATTTGGCAACATCGCAAGACATTTACAGTTCTGTTGCAAATTCTTCTTTTTTATGCAGTGACAGCCATGGCGGGATTGTTTTAATATTATTTATTTTTAATTTTTTTAAACAATTTTTTGGACATTTTTGTAAACAGAAAGTGTGATTCGTACTGTGAAATACTGTTTTTGGGCGTTTAATGTAGGATTTCTACTGTTTTGTCCCCACCCAGCACCCCTGTTCACTCCTCCGTCCCGTAAATATGTTTTTATTAATAATAAATTATAGATATGGATTTTTGAAAACGCGCATACAGATTTGTGTCATAATCGACCTATAGAAACGCCCTGAAATTTTCCAAAATCTCTTATAATAGCGAAAACCGCTATATCGAACTATTACCAAAAATATTATTTGCTGTTTTTCTAAATTTTAGTGATGTTGCCGGGACGACGACTTCCCGAATTTTACAGGGTGTACACAATGTTGTTAACTAAAAATAAAAATATAAACATGAGCCCGGAAAAAAAATTGCTACCCAGATGCAGAGTGTTAAACTTGTAAAAAATATCTTAAATATTCTTTAATCAATTTGTTTTAATTTAACAATGTTATTTTTGGAATAAAGGGGGTAATTTATCACTAACTTTATTACATTTAATTAGTCCAGTGGCGTTTCAAGCGGTAACCGAAGAAATATTAATAACCAGAAAACTGTGCGCCACTGACTTTGTAAATTTTTGTCAACTTTTTGTGATTTATTTGGACTACGCAAATAAAAACACAACTTTTATGTCTCTTTATTTTTTTGTTGTTTAGTTTAGGAGAAAAAAATCCATTTTATTGCACGTTTTTGAACCATAAAAGAAGTATTGCGGGAATTTTTTTCTAAAAGTTAGGTTTTCTATTTTTTTATTACCAATTATCAGAGTTGGGTCGTATTCGAATACTCAGTATTCTGAATAGTATTCAGAATACATTTTGCCGTTATTCGAATACATTTGTGTGTTTGGTTTTCGGCAGAATACTTTTTTGGTTAGTATTCGGGATTCTGTATTCGAATACTTCAGAAGTATTCGACGAATATTTTTTTGAGTATTCGAATGCCTGCGTTCCGAGTATTCGAATACCAAAAAGTGTAAGTAGTATCCGAATACCAAAATTGTCATGATTAGAATAACAAAAAGGAAAGCAAAATAGAAAAAAATGATGTAAGGACCTTTTTTATTTCTTAATTATAGGTTTCTTTTTGTTTAGCAGTATTCGAATCTTTTCGTTTCCAGTATTCGAATACCAATTCCGGGTATTCATGAATACCGAGTATTTGAATACTTTTTCTTCCCAGTATACAAATATTCGTTATTCGAATTTTTTTCCGGTATTCGTATTCGTATTCGTATTCGAAAACCGATTTTCAGTATTCGGCCCAACTCTGCCAATTATGTAACATCAACAATAAATACGTATTTTTATATAAGGGTTATCTTCAGTCTAACAATTTTACCGAAATAAGTGTTTTTAAAATTTTACAGTTTTTTGTTTTTATAAATCTTAGGAACTAACCAGAACTAACCAGAACTTTTCTTTGTATTTTCAATAGTAGAATATGCCCTTAAATTTTCCCAACAACATTCTGTATTAACCTGTATACCTCCTTTTTTTTGGAAGTTGAAACAAAAAGTAATTAATAGTTTAAAAAACTAAAAAAACACGCTTTTATATGCAACCGAACTAAAAATTAGAAAATAATTTTTCATTAAAAAAATATTGTCATTTCATAGTAAAAAGCGTGGGGTGCATTTTACTATTTTTTCATAACTTTTCCATCATAGATATTTGCAAATATAATAATTATAACATTTAATATATTTATCACCCCACGCTTTTTACTATGAAATGACAATATTTTTTTAATGAAAAATTATTTTCTAATTTTTAGTTCGGTTGCATATAAAAGCGTGTTTTTTAGTTTTTTTAAACTATTAATTATTTTTCATTTTTTAGTTTCTGCTACTCTTGACAAAATGGCGAAAAATTTTTTAATGAACAAGAGTGGCAAATTTTAAAATTTTTCCAACAGATTGCAACTCACTAAAAAATTCTTCTTCATTAAGTAGCAAAGTTTGAAATTTTGCCAACAGATGGCAATCCAGGCAATGTTTGGACTGTTGCCAATATATTGCAACCCACTAAAAATTTCTTCTTCATTTAATAGCAAAGTTTGAAATGTTGCCAACAGATGGCAACCTAGGTGTTGTTTTTATAATATAATGGAATTTTTTTTCCTGGCGATCCAAAAAAGATAACGGGATACTGTTTGCAGATTATTGCATTGTCATGTTTCCTTAATACGTGTGCAAAGTTTCAAAGAAATCGAATAGCTGGAAGTTGGTTAAAATTAGGCTCAAAGATTCCGTTACATAGCCAGATAGTTACAACCCAAGCTAATAAAAAGCGTGTTAACGGCATTTATTAACTGTTATTGTTCATAAAAATTGAACACCAATGGTGCAACTAACCCTATATTTTTATTGTTCATAAAAAATTGAACACCAATGGTGCAACTAACCAAATTGTGTAAAAACTAAAAATTTCTTCTTCATTTAATAGCAAAGTTTGAAATGTTGCCAACAGATGGCATCCTAGGTGTTGTTTTTATAATATAATGGAATTTTTTTCCTGGCGATCCAAAAAAAGATAACGGGATACTGTTTGCAGATTATTGCATTGTCATGTTTCCTTAATACGTGTGCAAAGTTTCAAAGAAATCGAATAGCTGGAAGTTGGTTAAAATTAGGCTCAAAGATTCCGTTACATAGCCAGCCAGATTGATAGATTGATAGATAGATAGATAGTTACAACCCGCTAATAAAAGCGTGTTAACGGCATTTATTAACTGTTATTGTTCATAAAAAATTGAACACCAATGGTGCAACTAACCCTATATTTTTATTGTTCATAAAAATTGAACACCAATGGTGCAACTAACCAAATTGTGTAAAAACTAAAAAAATTTCTTCTTCATTTAATAGCAAAGTTTGAAATGTTGCCAACAGATGGCATCCTAGGTGTTGTTTTTATAATATAATGGAATTTTTTTTTCCTGGCGATCCAAAAAGATAACGGGATACTGTTTGCAGATTATTGCATTGTCATGTTTCCTTAATACGTGTGCAAAGTTTCAAAGAAATCGAATAGCTGGAAGTTGGTTAAAATTAGGCTCAAAGATTCCGTTACATAGCCAGCCAGATTGATAGATTGATAGATAGATAGATAAGTTACAACCCAAGTTAATAAAAGCGTGTTAACGGCATTTATTAACTGTTATTGTTCATAAAAATTGAAGACCAATGGTGCAACTAACCCTATATTTTTATTGTTCATAAAAATTGAACACCAATGGTGCAACTAACCAAATTGTGTAAAAACTAAAAAATTTCTTCTTCATTTAATAGCAAAGTTTGAAATGTTGCCAACAGATGGCATCCTAGGTGTTGTTTTTATAATATAATGGAATTTTTTTCCTGGCGATCCAAAAAAGATAACGGGATACTGTTTGCAGATTATTGCATTGTCATGTTTCCTTAATACGTGTGCAAAGTTTCAAAGAAATCGAATAGCTGGAAGTTGGTTAAAATTAGGCTCAAAGATTCCGTTACATAGCCAGCCAGATTGATAGATTGATAGATAGATAGATAGTTACAACCCAAGTTAATAAAAGCGTGTTAACGGCATTTATTAACTGTTATTGTTCATAAAAATTGAAGACCAATGGTGCAACTAACCCTATATTTTTATTGTTCATAAAAATTGAACACCAATGGTGCAACTAACCAAATTGTGTAAAAACTAAAAAATTTCTTCTTCATTTAATAGCAAAGTTTGAAATGTTGCCAACAGATGGCATCCTAGGTGTTGTTTTTATAATATAATGGAATTTTTTTTTCCTGGCGATCCAAAAAAGATAACGGGATACTGTTTGCAGATTATTGCATTGTCATGTTTCCTTAATACGTGTGCAAAGTTTCAAAGAAATCGAATAGCTGGAAGTTGGTTAAAATTAGGCTCAAAGATTCCGTTACATAGCCAGCCAGATTGATAGATTGATAGATAGATAGATAGTTACAACCCAAGTTAATAAAAGCGTGTTAACGGCATTTATTAACTGTTATTGTTCATAAAAATTGAACACCAATGGTGCAACTAACCCTATATTTTTATTGTTCATAAAAATTGAACACCAATGGTGCAACTAACCAAATTGTGTAAAAACTAAAAAATTTCTTCTTCATTTAATAGCAAAGTTTGAAATGTTGCCAACAGATGGCATCCTAGGTGTTGTTTTTATAATATAATGGAATTTTTTTTTCCTGGCGATCCAAAAAAGATAACGGGATACTGTTTGCAGATTATTGCATTGTCATGTTTCCTTAATACGTGTCAAAGTTTCAAAGAAATCGAATAGCTGGAAGTTGGTTAAAATTAGGCTCAAAGATTCCGTTACATAGCCAGCCAGATTGATAGATTGATAGATAGATAGATAGTTACAACCCAAGTTAATAAAAGCGTGTTAACGGCATTTATTAACTGTTATTGTTCATAAAAATTGAACACCAATGGTGCAACTAACCCTATATTTTTATTGTTCATAAAAATTGAACACCAATGGTGCAACTAACCAAATTGTGTAAAAACTAAAAAATTTCTTCTTCATTTAATAGCAAAGTTTGAAATGTTGCCAACAGATGGCATCCTAGGTGTTGTTTTTATAATATAATGGAATTTTTTTTTCCTGGCGATCCAAAAAAAGATAACGGGATACTGTTTGCAGATTATTGCATTGTCATGTTTCCTTAATACGTGTGCAAAGTTTCAAAGAAATCGAATAGCTGGAAGTTGGTTAAAATTAGGCTCAAAGATTCCGTTACATAGCCAGCCAGATTGATAGATTGATAGATAGATAGATAGTTACAACCCAAGTTAATAAAAGCGTGTTAACGGCATTTATTAACTGTTATTGTTCATAAAAATTGAACACCAATGGTGCAACTAACCCTATATTTTTATTGTTCATAAAAATTGAACACCAATGGTGCAACTAACCAAATTGTGTAAAAACTAAAAAATTTCTTCTTCATTTAATAGCAAAGTTTGAAATGTTGCCAACAGATGGCATCCTAGGTGTTGTTTTTATAATATAATGGAATTTTTTTTCCTGGCGATCCAAAAAAGATAACGGGATACTGTTTGCAGATTATTGCATTGTCATGTTTCCTTAATACGTGTGCAAAGTTTCAAAGAAATCGAATAGCTGGAAGTTGGTTAAAATTAGGCTCAAAGATTCCGTTACATAGCCAGCCAGATTGATAGATTGATAGATAGATAGATAGTTACAACCCAAGTTAATAAAAGCGTGTTAAAAACATCTCTTACCTACTAATTGATGTTTTGATAAAATATCTTCTTAGAGATCAATTCAGTAGTAAAAATTCCACAAGCGTCATACAAGTAAGGAAGGCAATCAACTATTTCTGTCTAAACGCGTCGTTCAAATAGTGTGCGAGCAAAAAAAGGGGAATAATTGAAAGGGAGACAGATGTGATGACCACCTGGCGTTTTTATTATTGACGTTTGGTCTACTAATTGATGCCAGGGATGTACCTGAAAAAAAAAATATAATAATGTAATAATTGTTTTGACACCGAATAAAAATAAACAAAAAGCATTAGTTCTAGCTAATATACAGACTGTCCACGGATGGGGTTTACAAGAGGACAAATGGACCAAAAATTTTATTTTTTGAAAAAAGTAATTCTTCACATAAATTTTTGCTTGTAAAAAAATATGATTCGCGAAGAGAAAATGTTGATTTTGTATACAGGGTTCGCAAAAACTTGGAAAACATGATTTTTCTCCGAAAGTAAAACACCTTTTAGTTTTCATTTTTTTAAGCAACATGTCATTGGGAAAATTTATTTATACTAATGTATAAAAAGGTAAAGTTTGTAACTTTGTGAGTTTGTGGGTAAAAAAATATACAGAGTGTTTAAAAAAATAGTTTACATTTAAAATTCGATATTACTCAACGGATTTTGATGCAGTTTTTTTAATAGGTAAACTGATTCAAGAGGAAAGTTTATATGTATAATCATGTAAAAAAAACGGATTTTTGAGGAGTTTTTTAAAATATTTAGACTGATTCAAGAGAAAGATTTTTATGTAGAATAATGTAAAAAAACATATACAGAGTGTTTAAAAAGTAGTTTACATTTAAAATTCGATATTAACGTTACTATTCTCTACGGATTTTAATGAGTTTTTTTATTAGATAGAGTGATTCAAGAGGAAGATTTATATGTAGAATAAAATAATAAAAAAAAATTAATATACAGAGTGTTTAAAAAATAGTTTACATTTAAAATTCGGTATTACTCAACGGATTTTGATCAGTTTTTTTAATATTTAGACTGATTCAAGAGAAAAATTTTTATGTAGAATAATGTAAAAAAACATATACAGAGTGTTTAAAAAGTAGTTTACATTTAAAATTCGATATTGACGTTACTATTCTCAACGGATTTTGATGCTTTTTTTAATAGATATAGTGATTCAAGAGGAAGGTTTATATGTATAATAATGTCAAAAAAAAAACATGTACAGAGAGTTTTAAAAAATTGTTTACATTTAAAATTCAATATTATTCAACGGTTTGTGAAAAAAAACTGTTTGTAGGAATTGTGCACAGGTTTCTATGGTTTATAAAAAAATATAGAATTGCCACACAGGGTGGGTCAAAATGATGTTATATAAAAAAAACCTTACAACTAAAATGCATTCTAACTACGTAAATAAACCATCTGGAGGTTTACAAAATTGCTTAAATATAAGGATTGGCAAAATAGTTATTAGTGTTAAAAAAATATAATATACAGGGAGTACCATTTTACGTTTCTAATCACTATTCAACGAATTTTAATGTGTTTTTTTAAGGGATAGAGTAATTCAAGAGGAAGGTTTATATGTATATAATAATATTCAAAATCTTTCGGTATAGGAAAGGGGAATTGATTTACTGCAAATTTAACGCGTGAGAAGCCGTGTGCAAAAGCTAGTTTAGAATAAAATGTGTAATCGATAACAGTAGTTAAAACAAAATTTTTTGAGCTCCATAATTTGGCGAAAACGCCTTGCTCACATTGGTTTACAGCTGAACAGTTGTGTTTTGTAGGAATTTTGGAAAAAACAAATTAAAAGAGTTTTTAGGTTATTTTATTGTAAAAATTAAAAAAAATCTTTTTTTAATCTCCAAAATAAGTTTCATAAAAACTTTTTGATACCCCCAAACGATGACGGGTCTCTTCATTTTAACATCAGCAAGATTTTTTTTTGTATTTGTGTTAGGGACACGTACATAATGGAAGATAATTTGAATGCCTAACATAAAATATATTATTATTATTATTCCAACATACACGAACAATTGTTAATATTATGTTTTTTCGAAACTACACACCGTAAAAAAATGTTAATCGATAGATACCTCCTGCGACCTACATATCCGTAATTACATTATTTTGCATTCATTTTATTTGCTGTTATCATTACCAGCGCGTTCAGTCGCTGGTCACGAAATTATTTTTGTTTACTATTCGTTTTATCACCAGAATACAGCTCGGTGGTAATGGAAGTAAAACATTGGAACTTAAATACTGGGTGGTGCACTAACGCAGTTATACCGGGTGATGCATCGCCGGGCGGACATAGGAAATCCCATGTAATTTTTAATGGGGTCAATTATTGGCTCCCTTAATTATTTTAGAGAAATATTCTATTTAAGTTTATTGAAGAGCATGCAAATCTACGTCCATGGTAAAAACTTTACATTTTTCGGTTAACCCGTTTGCTAGTTAGATGCTAATATATTTTTCCTACGACCACTTGTGAAAATAGCAAATAGCACACTGATTTCATGCATAGAAAATGCGTTATATCACACTAGTGTTGCAAAGTACTTTACAACACTGGTGTGATACATATTATGATGTCATTCTAAAAACTGCTATTGGTTTTGCAAGTGACATATTTATTGTAGTGACAGTAAAAAAAACTTTTTATTTACCTTAAACGGTAGAACCCAAATTAGCGAAAATCATCTTATTTTATATTTATTAAAATTTACGAAAAAATAAAAACATAAACAAAAATAGACATAACCACAAAAAACAACTTTCACTGACTGGCACAGTGTTGTCAGGTAAGTAGATCAAATTAAAAATCTCCCTTCTACCTTTGAGCACGTACCTAATAGAGGCAGCCTTGCCGCTTGACCGTTCGACCTAAAGCGCCAGAGAAAAAAGTCTATAGATCAAATTCCTTCCTCTCTTTCTTCGTGTACTCAAACAACTAGTTAAATCTTTTTTTTTAATCCCTAATTAAACCTAAGGCTAATACACACTTTATGAATCCACTTTCTTTTATCCATTCATAAATAGAATCAGACCCTTCCGACGTTGCCAAATGCTTTCCATATTTTGCATGGTAACTGACGTTTGGTAGTCGTTTTTCCTTACTTTTAGGACTTTAGGTTATGCATTTACAATTTTCATATTTTTTATATTTTTTCTTAAAAATATGAGGAAAAACTGTTATTTTTACTTAATTTTATATGTGATGTTCAGTTTCATTAACTCGTTTTACCAATTTTACCCCACCCAGCACCCCTTTTCACTCCCCGGTCCCGTAAGTTTATTTACTAATATTTTTTAAAAAACGGAATATTTTGGATATGCACCACTTACGTTTTATTTAGAAGAGTGTCTAAAATATGTAAGAATCGATACTTTTTAAAAAACACTTATAATAACAGAAAACCGTATTAAACTATTAGCCTTATTACCTAACAAAACCATACAATTTTTATTAAGTGAGGGCCTTTTAAATTCCAAAATGATAAAAGTTATATAATGCTTCTAGGTAGGTGATTTTCGATGTAAAAATATTGTCAAAATAGTATAATATAGCAGTGAGGAAAAGTATATAAGTATATATCACACTAGTGTTGCAAAGTAAATATCACCCTAGTGTTGCAAAGTTCTCAGTTGTTTTTTATTTTTTCTAAACAGACAAACTTTAATTTATTTATTTTTTGGTGAATAATTTGTGGTCGTAGGAAAAATAGTGTACAGTACTCGTGTGAAAATGACTTTCTTACTCTCGTGGGTTTGTCACACTCGGCTAACGCCTCGTGCTACAATATTCCCACTCGTGTGAAATTAGTCATTTTCCACACTTGTAATGTAATATACTATTTACAAATTGTTACATTATTATTGCCTCATATTTATAAACAACAATAAAAATACCAGTTAGCGTGACATTACGTTGTCATTTTAAAATTTAGTCCTTTATTATTATAAAAAAATCGTACAGTGAAAAGATTAAAGTTGCATTTATACAAACGAATTAAGTTAAGTTAAACTAAACTAGAGTAACAAATTTCAAGAACTTATGACATTTATAATATTTACATGCTTCAATAAATTATTAATATTATTACAATAATTAATATGTTGGAAATAAACTTAAGATTTCAGAAAATTTTCAAATATTCCTTCATTGACTGCTAGACAATAACCCAGACGTTCATAAAATTGTCTTCTTACATTGGCTAACTGATAAATTGAAATTTTATTGCATTCTGTAGAAATAGCATTTTTTAACTCATCTAGATTAGAGTAATTTTCATCCTTGTATATCATGCTTTTAAATGGCCCCAGAGGAAGAAGTCATTTGGCGAAATATCAAGAGACCTGGCTGGCCAATTTCTGGTGTGATGTAGGCCAATAACATTTCCATTAAAAGCATTGTGTAAATATTCCCGAACAGCCAGGGTATGATGTGTCGGGCAGCCATCCATTTGGTACTAAATTTCCTGATTTTCCCTGAATACATCATTTAAAGCGGGTAAAATTAGTTCTTCGAGTAGTTCCAAATAAAATTCTGCATTCAAATTTTGAGTAAGAAAAAATGGTCCAATAATAGTTTTCGCTCTACGATTTTTTGATAATAATGTCACGCTAACTGGTATTTTTATTGTTGTTCATAAATATGAGGCGATAATAATGTAACAATTTTTAAAAATAAATTAGCATCTAACTAGCAAACGGGTTAACCGAAAAATCTAAAGTTTTTACCATGGACGTAGATTTGCATGCTCTTCAATAAACTTCAATAGAATTTTTCTGTAAAATAATTAGGGGAGCCAATAATTCACCCCATTAAAAACACTAGTGTTGAAAAGTAGATTTCAACACGCGTGTGATATTCGTTTTCTGAAGGATCAAGAAGTGCATTTAATTATATATAATAATTAATATTAATATTTGTAGTAGTAACAAAAATCCAAACTTAAGAAACAAAATTAAAAAAATAGTTCAATGTTCAAAGCCCGACTACATGGAAACGGTTTATTTGACGAAAATTTACGAAGAGAGCTGATTTGTAGGGAATTTTTTTTTAAGAACGTGTGTTGGTAAAACTTTTAGATCAACAATTTGCGAGTTTTGCAAAAAAAGGTTGTTGTGAAAAACTGTTAGTTGCGCTGATAGACCTCTTATTGGTCATATTAGGGCCCAAACCGGTACAATGTACCGTAGTTAGAAATCATCCTGTATATGTATACCAAAATTTTGGGAAATTATTGGCAATGCGTTAAAATTATCGATTAAACAAACGATTTGAAACTTTAAAATTATATTTTTAGATCTGGTTATTGTTGCCTTGCTGCTCTAGTTTAAAAACCACTTGTAAAATGAAATTTATAGTCTAGACACATTAAATCGGTAATAAAGTATTTAAAAAAAATCTATTTTAATGATCAACATTCATAGAAACGAGTATTTTTAGAGTTTTTATTACATGTCCTATAGTCAGGATTTTACTGAATCGGTGCAAAGCTGCTGCTTTTTTACTTTTATTAGCTTGGGTTGTATGTATGTATGTATGTAACGGAATCTTTAAGCTTAATTTTCACCAACTTCCAGCGATTCGATTTCTTTGAACTTTTGCAGCCCCCGTTATCCTGATTAGGATCACCTTCAGAGATAAATAAATTCCTTTATAGATTTTCTGTAGGAGGTAACAGAGAGAAGAGCTGGTGCGCGATCTGCGCATGCGTGCGTTTCGGACATACGCTCAGCATAAGGCTAGACAGAAACTTGTTCGGAGTAGTTGCGTTCTGAAACCCCATGCAACAGTGAAGCTTTAAATGAAATGATTAGATTACAGAAGATAGTTCATTGAAACATTTCAATATCATCATGCACGCAGAACTTAATTGATATATCGAGACTAAAAATGAAAAATAAATAATAGTTTAAAAAAGCTAAAACACGCTTTTATATGCGAAACCGAACTAAAAAATTGAGAAAATAATTATTTCATTACAAAAGTTTGCATTATTACGGTAATAAAAGGTCAAACAATGAATCGCCAATTATATATACCGCTAACAGCTAGAATTATAATAAAATTTAAGAATAATAACGGAATAATTTCACTTCAAGAGTAAAAAGCGTGGGGTGCTAATATACCTTAATAATGTTATCACTTATTTCACTCGTAGATATCTACGACGAATGAGATAATGAAAACAAAAAAAATAGTAAAGCACACACGCTTTTTACTCTGGAAGTGAATTATTCTGTTATTGTCATGAAATATTATTTATAATTCTATTTTGAGGTATCTTAAATATGATTCATTGTTTGACCCGCCTTTTATTACTGTAATACAAACTCTTTGTAATAGAAAAATTGTCTTCTAATTTTTAGTATCGGTTGCATATAAAAGCGTGTTTTAGTTTTTTTTTACTATTATTTATTTAAACATGATATCCTAAAAGGTATTCAATACATACTAAAATATAAAATTTTATTACTTACTACATTTAGGCAGTCAGAGTCAAGAACACGCCATTCATAGAGGAGACTGATGCGTCGATCTCGCTTTATCGCTGCTTTAGACGGTGTCTTTGTCCACGCATTGGCAAAAATTGCCCATGGAAGTTTACAGAGTGGAGTATATTTAAAACGCTAAGGGTAAGGCTACGGCTACGATGCAAAGCTCGATTTGTGTGCCAAATATCAACTGGATTCGTTAAAAAATAAATGCAATATGGCGAAAAAACAAAATAAAAACTGAACTTTGACGGCTTATAACTCGAAAACGGATGACATTTTGAAAAAATTAATTAGAAGCTCTTCCCTTATTTTGTCAAGTAGAATCATCCCCTTAAGTTTCCTGATCGATTTTTGAATCACCCTGTATAAACTGGTTTCCAGCTGTTTACCAAAAAATATTGTAGTCAGTACCGGCTACCGGTACAGAGATTTGATACTTTCTGCTCGACGCTTTCGCTTGTTATCGTATCCGAGGCCTAAGTCAAATTTTTCGGTAAGTTCGTGAAAGAACAATACTGCACGTGCGTGTTATTTTTTAATGATCCTCGGGTTACTGTAATCAACCTAACAACACTGTTTTTAAATAAAAATATAAATTGCAAAATTGGTTACAAAATAAATAAAATAACACTGATCCAAAGTATTTATAAAAGTTTATCATCAGAAGGTGTACTCTGGTCATTTTTCTTATTGTACAAAGTGTTATTTGAATAGAAGAACCCGTAGATAATATTTTTAAATGACCATATCTAAAAACTGGTGGCCTTAAGAGGAACACTTTGGTGAAGAAAATTTCCTTCCAACAAAAATCAAAGTTTTAAAAGTGAATACTTTGCATTTTTTTTCGTAAATTTGATCAAATTTTGGCTAAAAATCCACCTTTTCCGATAATTAGGACAACTGAAAATTTTGCATGGAAAAATTGTGGAGTGAAAAATTTCAACTGGCTATAGTTTAAAAAAAAAAAGTAGATATATTAAAAAAAAGAATGCTGTTTTGAAACTTAGATTTTTGGGGGGTAATCCAAAAACAACTTTTTTCGCAAATTTCTTTATTTTTACCAAAGTGTTCCTCTTAAGGCGACTAGTATCTGGTATAAATTTGATGTGGTGCCATGTCCCACTTTTTAGATACAGTCATTTGAAAATATTATCTACGCCAGTGCACCTTGTATCTTAAAAATTGGGCATTTTAAAATCGAGTCAGACTTAATTTGAGTCAGAGAGCAAGAAATGATACTTCTTATTTTGGCCACATACTTAATTGAAACTTTCTATGTTGAGGCTGTAAGATTTTTTATTTGAAAGCTTTTTAGATAAACCTAAGTATATTTATAACACCCTGTAGAATTGAATATTTAAACAAGTTGCAAGTAATTATGTTCGTCACCATTTAATAAGAATTTAAAATACATTTTTTATGTACAATACCTTTAGCAAATATACTGGTAATTTTTAAAATCATGTGCTAATTTATATTTTCTTATTACATCATTGAACATATTAATTATCTTATATTAAACACATCTATTGCAGCTAGTATTATCTAATTATTAGTGGGATGCAGAATATAAATTTATTACATTTTAGATGTATGTACAGGGTTGAGTTAAAAACTCTAGGGATAAAAAAACGAACGAAGTGAGTAGTTCGGAGCTCTCTCTGGGCCTCGATTTTCGGCTTAGGGAGTAGAAATTTCTGATGGAAAAGGTTTATCTTCCTCTTTCACATTACCTACTCTTGATTGTAATAGAAAAGGGTAAACAAAATACCATTTCCATCAGAAATTCCTACGCCCTAAGTCAAAAATCGGGAAAGGCGGAACTATTTGCCAAACAATTTGCTGCCAATTCAACCCTTGACCCTCCCGTAAATCATCCAATTCCAGCGGTTACCCCAGTTCCTCATAAAATGCCCGATATTATTTTTAAAGTAAAACACATTAAGTGTATCCTTTTTCCCTCAACACCAAGAAATCGTCTGGGCTGGATGGCATACCAGCAATTGTTTTAAAAATGTGCTCCAGAACTTGCACCAATCTTAACTCGGCTCTTTCGAATTTCTTACGACACAGGTATCTTTCCAGAGAGCTGGAAAGCTGCACGTGTTCAACCTATTCCCAAGAAAGGATCTAAATTCCTTCCATCTAACTACAGACCAATTTCAATTCTCTCAGTTCTTTGTAAAGTAATTGAAAAATTAATTAATTCACAAATTCTTAAGTACTTAGAAAAACACAAAATTTTGCATGACAGGCAGTATGGATTTCGCCACAAAAGATCTACAGCAGATCTTCTTTCCTTCGTATCACACTGTTGGAATAAGTCTCTTGAGTTTCTAGGTGAGTCCAAGATCGTTGCTCTTGATATATCCAAAGCTTTTGACCAGGTCTGGCATTCCGCACTTCTTAATAAACTTCCTTCCTATGGTCTTTCAACTAAACTCTGTACTTGGCTCTCTACTTATCTATCTGATCGACGTATATCAGTTATTATGGACGGCCATTCTTCAAGCTTTCACCAAGTAAATGCTGGAGTCCCTCAGGGCTCAGTTCTGGCACCAACATTGTTTCTTCTTCACATCAACGACCTTCTCTCGTCCACAACTAATTCCATTCATAGGTTCGCCGACGATAGTACCCTTCACTCCAGTTTTCAGGTTCCTAAACCCATCACTAAACCTGACTTGGAAAACAAACGCAGAGCGATGCAGATATCTCTTTCGCAGGATCTTAATTTAATATTGGAAATTGAAAAAAAATCCTGTTTGGATCGATGTGATATACGATAAAGAATTGATGGTGTTTAGTTGGTACACGCCTGGAAAGAATGGCCGCTTCGGTCCTGGTCTCGGGGTATACGAGCTGACCCTGTTCAGCCCTATGGACCTTCATGCACTGGCCGGTCGCCTGAAACAAAATAACCCCCATAAAACCCAAAAATTCAAATTAAAAAAACGACGTTTCGGTGGCAAGTCTGATAAGTTAAAAATAAAGTTAAGAAATAAAAAATAAAAAAGTAACTAATATCTAAATTAAATGATTAAAATTTTATGCCTTTTTTGGGTTTGCGATATTAAAAAGCATAAAATTTTAATAATTTCTAATTTAAAAGTTAATTTTTTATTTTTATTTCTTAACACAGAAACGTCGTTTTTTTTTAATTAGAATTTTGGGTTTTTTGGGGGTTTTCTTTATTTTGTTTCAGGTGACAGGCCAGTTCATAGGGGTCAATAGGGCTGAACAAGGTCACCTCGTATTACCCGGGACCAGGACCGAAGCGGTCCCATTCTTCCAGGCGTGTACTCAATAAAAGACCTTCCAATAAATGAATCCGCCCAACCAATATAGAGCATATCTTCAATTTACGATAAAGAATTGAAAGCAAAGAAATTATACTCAATAATGTCTTGGAGTGGACGCCGTGGAACAAGGAAGCCCTTAAAGCAAAGGGTGATTAATAAAGCGAACTGCTCTTCTTTAAATGGAATCACGAATGCTGAGGGTTGATGGGGGCGCTGTTCCTCAGATATGAGAACAATATTCCAGAGAGAGTCGAATTTGGGATACATACAGAATGCATAAATTAAAAGGGGGAAAAAACTTTTGGGATTTGGAGTTACAAGATAACAAAAGTGTTATGTTTTAGCAGCTAAGGACATCATCATTAACATTTGTATGCATCTTTTAAGTAAACCTGTATAAAGGATGTCTCATATTTATAGTTATAGATTAGTGAATAAATAAAAATAACGATTGTTTCATTATTGTTATTAGTTTGATTGATATCTTTAAATGTTAAACATCTTGTATTGGTTACCTACATCTTGATATAAAATACCTGTTTAAATAAATTATTACTGTACATAAAAATGACTATTGCAATTTTTAACGATTTACCTTAACTGTTTATAATTTAAAAAAGCACAAATTTAAACCAGAACAGAGTAAGAAAATTTCATCATCTTTGGAATGGGGATTTCCAAAGAAGGGTTACATTTTGTAAGTGGTATGGTAAGCAATCCACGAAGGCTGAAAGCCTAAATACTAACATACCGTGGGTGTCTTAAGCAGGATCAGAGGAAGTTTGTTAACACGGGACTTAAAAACTTGAAGATTTGGGGGGAAGGAAAGACCTCCGCTGGCAGTAGGTTCCACAGTCTAGAAACTCTAGGGATAAAAGAACGAACGAAATGGGAAGTTCGGGGCCTGTCAATTGAACCGTATAGGGATGCATACGCGCGGCACCACGAGTTTCTCTGTTGGGAACTGCAAGAGGAGGGACTATACTGGACAATTCGTCGGAGCAGAAGCCGTAAAAGTATCTATAGAAGAGCGATAGATCTCCCACAGCTCGACGATGGGCAAGAGAAGGAAGTCTTTGAGTAAGTAAAGGATCATTAATAAGACGAACAGCCCTTCTTTGAATGGCATCAAGAATGCTGAGGGTTGTAGGGGATGCCATTCCCCAGACATGAGAACAATATTCCAGAGAGGGTCGAATTTGGGACACATACAAAGTGTATAAATTGGAAGGAGAAAAATACTTTTGGCTCGGAAAAGAAATCCAAGCTTTTTGAAGCCGCGGTGGCTATAGATACAATGTGTTTATGCCAGTTAAGGTTATTCTCAAATGTGACGCCCACAAGGTTAAATGTGTCCCCGCTCTGCAAAACCTGGCCACTCATAAGCAAAGGATGAGTGTTTGATGATTTTTTCGCGACAAGGAACACGATTGTGTTTTGGATGCATTAAATTGAACGAGATTTTGGCGCCCCAATCCAATATCAAATTGAGATCCTGTGAAAGAGATATCTGCATCGCCCTGCGTTTGCTTTCCAAGTCAGGTTGAGAGATTGGTTTGGGAACCTGAAAAGAGTGGAGTGAAGGGTACTATCGTCAGCATAACTATGAATGGGATTGGTTGTGGAAGAAGAAGGTCGTTGATGTGAAGAAGAAACAAAGTTGGTGCTAGTACTGAACCCTGAGGCACTCCAGCATTAATTTCGTGAAAGCTTGAAGAGTGGCCATCAACAATGACTGATATACGTCGATTAGAAAGATAACTGGAGAGCCAAGAGCAGAGTTTAGTTGGAAGACCGTAGGAGGAAGTTTATTAAGAAGTGCGTCATGCCAGACTTGGTCAGCTTTAGATATATCAAGAGCAACGATCTGGGACTCACCTAGAAACTCAAGAGACTTGTTCCAGTTGTGTGAAACGAAGGAAAGAAGATCTGCTGTAGATCTCTTGTGACGAAATCCGTATTGCCTGTCATGTAAAATTTTATGTTTTTCTAAGTACCTAAGAATTTGCGAGTTAATGGATTTCTCCATTACTTTACAAAGCATTGAGAGGAGTGAAATGGGTCTATAGTTGGATGGAAGAGATTTAGATCCTTTCTTGGGGAATAGGCTCGACACGTATTACAAGTGTGGAAAATGACTAATTTCACACGAGTGGGAATATTGTAGCACGAGGCGTTAGCCGAGTGCGACAAACCCACGAGTGTAAGAAAGTCATTTTCACACGAGTACTGTACACTATTTTTCCTACGACCACAAATTATTCACCGAAAAAAAATTAAAGTTTGTCTTTACAGAAAAAATAAAAAACAATTGAGAACTTTGCAACACTAGGGTGATTTTTACTTTGTAACACTAGTGTGATATGTACTTTTCCTCACTGCTATATTATACTGTTTTGACAATATTTTTACATCGAAAATCACCTACCTAGAAGCATTATATAACTTTTATCATTTTGGAATTTAAAAAGGCCCTCACTTAATAAAAATTGTATGGTTTGGTTAGGTAATAACGGTAATAGTTTAATACGGTTTTCTGCTATTTTAAGGGTTTTTAAAAATTATTGATACTTACATATTTTAGACACTCTTCTAAATAAAATGTAAGTGGCGCATATCCAATACATTCCGTTTTTTAAATATATCAGTAAACAAACTTACGGGACCGGGGAGTGAAAAGGGGTGCTGGGTGGGGTAAAATTGGTAAAACGAGTTAATGAAACTGAACATCACATGTAAAATTAAGTAAAAATTACATTTTTTCCTCATATTTTTGAGAAAAAATATAAAAAATATGAAAATTGTAAATGGATAACCTAAAGTCCTAAAAGTAAGAAAAAAACAACTACTAAACGTCAGTTATACCATGCAAAATATGGAAAGCATTTGGCAACGTCGGAAGGGTCTGATTCTATTTATGAATGGATAAAAGAAAGTGGATTCATAAAGTGTGTATTAGCCTCAGGTTTAATTAAGGGATTAAAAAAAAGATTTAACTAGTTGTTTGAGTACACGAAGACAGAGGGAAAGAAATTTGATCTATAGGAGTTTATTTCTCTGGCGCTTTAGGTCGAACGGTCAAGCGGCAAGGCTGCCTCTATAAAGTGCGTGCTCAAAGGTAGGAGGGAAATTTTTAATTTGATCTACTTACCTGACAACACTGTGCCACTGAGCGAGCCGTCAGTGAAAGTTGTTTTTGTGGTTATGTCTATTTTTGTTTATGTTTTTATTTTTTCGGAAATTTTATTATTACTCTTTTTAATATTAGAAGAAAGCTTATACTGTGTAGTAACTTAACGTTAATAAGATGATTTTCGCTTATTTGGGTTCTACTGTTTAAGGTAAGTAAAAGTATTCTTTACTGTCACTACAATAAATATGTCACTTGCAAAACCAATAGCAGTTTTTAGAATGACATCATAATATATATCACACGAGTGTTGTAAAGTACTTTGCAACACTATGTGTGATATAACGCATTTTCTATGCATGAAACCAGTGTGCTATTTGCTATTTTCACAAGTGGTTGTAGGAAGAAGGTTATTTAATGACATAGTAAGGGTAGGTTAAGCCTAAAAACCGATAAAGCCTAATTTTTTTATAGTATTGTTTAAAAAAAATATGTTTTGGAAAGAGATTATTATAAAGTTTATGGCACACTATAAAGATTATTATGTTAGTCTAAGTTCACTTTTCAAGGAGATAAAATAACATTAATATTGTTAAAATAGATAATATTTATTAGTAATAATTAATTTATTACGTGTTTACCCACTAAACATAATTGTAGTCTTTTGAAAACTGATATTATGTGCGATTATTCTTTTGAAGTTACAGAAAAAATTAAGTTATTGCTTTTGAAATTTAATTTTAGAAGACATTTATCTTTGCGTGAAGATATTTATTGTGGGCATTAAATTCAAGTACCTAGTGTTGCAATTCTTTAATGAAAGTTTTATGAAGGTAGTTTTTCATTTGATTGTTATTTGCGATACTTTATAGTCTAAAGATCCGAATAGGAAGCGACTTGCATTCATCTGTTTACCGGATAAAAATATTTTATATTTAATACGGAGGTGTCCCCCAGGGAACTGCTGCGATCAATTTCTTGCAAGTACGCTTTGGGAAATTTTGAAATTTTGGTTATTTTTAAATCAGTGGGGGACAGCCTGGCTAAGCGGAAGTAATATTTTTGCAGCTCTACCACCATCCGGTTATGCCGGAAGTTATTATCAACTTCCTTATTTTAAATATGGTATATATATATATATATATATATATATATATATATATATATATATATATACCGGGTTGTTGCTCCGTCAAGCGGGACATAGGAAATCCCATGATGTAAATTTTGAAGTAGTCAAATATTGGCTCCCTGATTATTTTAGAAAAAATGCTATTAGAATTTATTGAAAAGCACAGTTCCACCCAATATAATAATTTGAGCATTTTTCAACCAACCAGTAAAGAGTAAAACTGTTTAATACTTCTGCAACGTCGTATCTCATTATGCACCCTGTACTCTAGAAACTCAACAATAAAAACACCATATAGATTTATCAGTGACAATTCTAGATCATTAATTTATAATGTGATTGCCAAAACTGAACAATTTATACAGGAATTTCAAAAAGAATCCTCGCATTTGATTTTAGTTTACAGCTAATTCCAACACATGCACTTCACAGTTACGCAAGACAATAAAAACAAATTTTTCTACATTTAGAAATCAATTTATGATGAAAATATCGGAATTTAATTAAATGCTCAAATATTCCTCCATTTTAACTGCCAGACAATAGCATTTCTTAGCTGGACTAAATTTTCATATTTTTACTTGGTAGCTTAGTTTTTAAATGTCCCACATGGAAAAAAATTCGTTTGGCGAGTAAGATCCGTCGATTTTCTTCACATTTGCAATTATTGATTACTGTGCCTGTGGTTTCAAATTTTTTATCGTCCGTTCTATTGTCCATTTTACTTGGTATTGGCCTATTGGAAAAATAGGCTGCAAACATGTCCGCTACTCTTCGATAACTATTTCCCTGGTAAAACCATTTTTATAATAGTGATTTTTTCTTGATTTAAGTAGTTCATTATTTAAAAATGATGTGACATTGATCTGACAACTTGAGAGTAAGAGGTTAAATAATTTTTCTAGTATTTTATTATAAACTTCTAATAATACAAGGCGCGTAAGAAGATAGGAGATTCGTAACTTATTTTAGCATTTATCTTTTAGCTGGCGGACTGAGAAGAGCTGAAATTTGTACACTGGGTACAACTTTTCGTGCTCTTTAAAAATCCTAATAATATTTTCTTCTAAAATAATTAGGGAGCCAATATTGGACCACTTCAAAATTTACATGGGATTCCCTATGTTCCGCTCTGACGGAGCAACACGCGATATATATTAATTCTTTTGAGATTCTGCGTAAAATTCTAAACATAATTTATGTATAATGTTCTATACCTAAGTTTAATCGTTTTTGACTTAGTTTAAATTTTATGTCAAAATGACGTTTGCAAGCTATTACATAACCATCAATTCTTGTAAACAAAAGCCATTAATATAAGTTGGGGTTGGGTCCCTTGTAAAGAAAGAACTTCCTTAGTAGAATGTATCAATATTTTCACAATTAGTAAATACAGAGTGGTCAAAAAATAATCATTGAAAATCATCACGACAAAAGCCCTAAAAGTCAAATTTTTTAAATGGAAACCCCTATCTAAACTAAAAACCTGATTGTCAATTTTTTTCTAATCTTTAGTCTTAAGGAGACTACAAAATGCTACTAGTTTGCTAATTTAAACTTTTTCGTATTTCAAATAATAACGAAGTTATAACGGACACTCTAATTTGGATGACCCTGTATATTTGCAATTAATGTAATAGTAAGATATGGTAATTAGTATACTGCAGGATGCGGTGTCTGGTATACCACACAAATATTTATAATATTCCGATGATTAATCACTAATATCATTCTTTTACAAATAATTTAAGGTTATTATGA